>JAOTOL010000814.1:0-15000 GCA_034440575.1 Imbricaverruca yamaguchii | reverse complement strand
GAGAATGCGCCGAATCTGAGGTAGACGCACCGGTGTGTGATGACCTAGACGATACGCAAGCCCACGTTTCTTGAGGTAGCTCGTTGGTTTCTGACCCAGTCCCGCTGAATGAGCATGTGCCGGACCCTGGGGAGGAAATGGCGACGTGTGTTGTAGGGACGAGACGCGAGCCCACTCTCCTTGTGGCTGGCTCCTTTGTTCCGGAGATAGTCTCGATGGATCAGGGTGTAGGGTCGCGAGCCCACTCTCCTTGTGGCTGGCTCCTTTGTTCCGGAGATAGTCTCGATGGATCAGGGTGTAGGGTCGCGAGCCCACTCTCCTTGTGGCTGGCTCCTTGGTTCCGGAGATAGTCTCGATGGATCAGGGTGTAAGGGTCGCGAGCCCACTCTCCTTGTGGCTGGCTCCTTTGTTCCGGAGACAGTCTCGATGGATCAGGGTGTAGGGTCGCGAGCTGCGTTTGACGATGTTGGCGTGAGAATGGGTCGCTGGTCTGACCGAGTACGTTGGCCATCTGATAAATATAGTCCTTTTATGGGGTACACTAAGTAGTGCAGGAGTTCAACATGGCCCAGAATGATAAGTGTGTACGCGTGGGTGATGGGATTCCTGTCGACGGACGCATTTATTCGGGTACCGGAGTGAAGACGGTACTGGTCCACAGCTGTGCGCTGAAAGAATCTCGTTCTTGTGGATATCTGACAGCATATAGCCGCCAGGTATTGTAAGTGAAGTACTCTGCCATGATACTTGCTGATCATGTCGGTTGAAGAACAACCTTCGGCTCTTTCACGACGCATTCACCCGCTAGGTTATGTAGCGTCGCCAACCTCTCACACCGATTGGTCGCGAGTAGACTCGGTGAATGCGGTCGGTTGCGAGATTCGAACCCACAATCTTGCGGTCAAGAGTCCGACGCTCTACCAACTTAGCTACTGCGGCCCCCGATCATGTCGGTTGCTTTTCATATTCGTTTGTATCATGTTTGATTTTGCCGCCCCGGTAGCTCAGTTGGCTGGAGCGCTGGCCTGAACTGGTCTCCCCTGTACTGGCAACACAGGGTTCGAGTCGCTTCGCGCGCCCGCATTTAGCCCCCGGCCGGGAGTGTCAGTTGGCAGTTGGCCCGATAAGGCCGGGGACCAGCTACCGGGAGGCCGTGTCGGTGCATTGGCGGCACGTTAAACTTTCGGTCTAAATTCTGCCGTTGAGCTGGAGTTCAGGGTTCACGCAACAAGCTCTGCTTAGCAATAGAACCCTGGTTCCTCTAGCCACCCCAGCAACAATTCGGATCGATTAATTAAATAAATAAATTAAAAAAATTGCTTGAAGGCTCTGGTATGTTAGTATATTATTATGTATTATGAGGGGGGGGGGGTACGTGTGGTTGGTGGCTGGATGAAAAAGTGGCAAGACCAAGTGTCGGACAGTTCTGACGGAAGAAATACATTGGAAGCAGCACCTAGCGTCTTTGGAATTGCCAAACGAGGGCCTACAATTGGTGGCAGAGGTGCGATCAGCGTCTCCTCTGCCTGGTGGAGCTGGGAAAGTGAAATCTGCTCCGTTGGCAGGTACTGCTTATATATGCTGCTTATATATATATATACATGGTGGGGTTGGGTATGCCCTACAATGTTGACTTGTGCCCCTCGAACGCTAAATAATGCTTCCCTCCCATGTAGCCGGAGGAACTGAGAGCGCAAACCATCATCCCAACCCACCACTGAGCAGCTTCTTAAACGGTGCAAGATAGATATAATGCTTTCATTCAGTTCAAGGTCTATCAGCATTTGTTTTTATAAAGGAATTCCACGGCCGCGATATTAGTAACTTCGTTCTGGAAGCATGGAAGCTTTATAGGCAGCAGGTCGAGCGCCATGCTGGTCAGTCCGATACCATAGTGGTACAAACGGACGAGCCACAGCCTGGACAATCCCATTAAGGTAGGCAAATGATTGCAGCGTTAACTCATCAAATACCGTTAATATCGTAGCACATTTCTCCTGCATCATGCCTATGACGTCATCAATTGCATCGATCTCCGTCGACTTAAGAGTAATCGTTTGCGCAGAAAATGAGTGATCGCATGGTCTTTTCACGTTAAACTACACTGTATAAAAATCCAAGGAACCAAATTTTACCTTGATCTGAAAATTCACCAACATGCGGACCCAGAATGCATCAGATCCACATTTCCCCGTAGTTGCCAACGCGGCACTCACAGAGCACTCCAAAAATAGAGCAACGCTGTCGTAACGAATCACGTTCGTTCCACAAATATTTTCCCCGCAACAGCTAGATATTGGAACTGATCACCAATGTCAATCCGAACAATACTCTCATCAAAATCCTATAAGCCAGTGAGCCATTAGCGACGCGGAGTTTCGAAGATACTTCTCCATTACAAATTAGACACAAAATTGGGTAATTAATTGCATTCTAACTTAAGAACAGATCCTCGTTAGTCAAATCTAAACCGACTCTCCCTTTTGTGCACGCGGCCATTTTTACGAAAACGCAAAGCACCATTACGCGAATTTTCCAAGGTACCACCAAGGCCGAACAAAACGATGCAGTGCTAAATCGTTAGTTTTGCGCAGTTTTTCATTGTTATTACACGGCGAACAATTCGATGATTTAATGCACCATCATTGGCTTTGTGCTGCCGAGGGGACGATCGTGGCGTTGCCTTTGCGCTGCCGTCTTATCTCTCCCTGACCGGACGTTGTGGGGAGCGGGCGTGGGGTGTTGGGACTCACCTGATGGCTCAGACGACGGCGGGCTGGGGCGATCGGGGACGAGTAGTCTAGGGGTAAGTTGCTCGTCTCACAATCGAAAGTTTGTGGGTTCGAGTCTCACCTGTCGCTACCTTTCGCCCGCAACCAATCGGCGTGGGAGATTGGCGACGCTACATGACTAAACGGTCGATGTGTTGTAAAACCAATAACCAACCAACCAACCAACCAGGGCTGGGGCGATCCAAACGTCAGTGTTTGCGTTTGCAGTGGCTGACAGGACGGCATGTTATGCCAGTACTGGCGTACTCAGTGTAAGTGCAGGTGTCAACGTGCTCACCGAAAGCATTAAGAGATCGGGACGGCCGCCCGAGCCGCGGCCGCCCGCAGCGTTACGGTGGCGCTGTACTGTGCGGCCGCCCGCAGTGTTACGGTGGCGTTAACCTGTGCGGCCGCCCGCAGTGTTACGGTGGCGCTATACCGTGCCGAGCCGCGGCCGCTGCAGTGTTACGGTGGCGCCATACCGTGCCGAGCCGCGGCCGCCCGCAGTGTTACGGTGGCGCTGTACCGTGCGGCCGCCCGCAGTGTTACGGTGGCGCTGTACCGTGCGGCCGCCCGCAGTGTTACGGTGGCGCTATACCGTGCGGTCCGCCCGCAGTGTTACGGTGGGCGGCTGCGCAGTGTTACGGTGGCGCTGTACCGTGCGGCCGCCCGCAGTGTTACGGTGGCGCTATACCGTGCCGAGCCGCGGCCGCCCGCAGTGTTACGGTGGCGCTGTACCGTGCGGCCGCCCGCAGTGTTACGGTGGCGATATACTGTGCGGCCGCCCGGAGTGTTACGGTGGCGTTATACCGTGCCGAGTCGCGGCCACCCGCAGTGTTACGGTGGCGCTATACCGTGCCGAGCCGCGGCCGCTGCAGTGTTACGGTGGCGCCATACCGTCCCGCAGTGCGGCCCCCCCGTGTTCGGTGGCGCTATACCGTGCCGAGCCCGGGGCCCCCGCAGTGTTACGGTGGCGCTGTACCGGGCCGCCCGCAGTGTTACGGTTGCGGCGCCCGCAGTGTTACGGTGGCGCCTGGCGGGCGGCCGCAGCGTTACGGTGGCGTTATACCACGCCGAGTCGTGTTACCGTGTTACAGGGATATATACCGTGCCGCCGTGGACTGATCGGTCGACTCCTGCGAGCTGAACGGCGGCTTCTCGGGCCGATTTCGCCAACCATACGAAAACCCCGTTCTGTTCTCACTTGACACATGAACCGAAAGCTTCGAAGAATGCAAATGGCAGCTTAGGTATGAAGCGGCTATTCATGTTCCAGAGGACGTGCTGTAGAGGGCAGGTTTCTCAAGAACGGAGCTATTCCACATGGCCAGCAATGATGACCTTGACAGATATGCAGCAGTGACGCAGTTTCAGCTCGGTGCCTGCTGTAAGACATTCAGGCTGGAGGCAATCGCAAACATACTGAATTTAAAAAATCGGCACTGGCCTTTTATCGCTGTAAGCAGCGGATGTGCGGATGCATTGCCATGGGCTCAGAGCCGCCAGGAATCAGGGAGCAGATGCTATCTGGCCGATATTCCGGCTCCGACGACCCGGCCTATATCCCGGCTCCGACAATCAGGCCCCGACGCGAACTCATCAAAACAGCAAACAGATAGCTGGCGTTTTTCAGTTTCGGGTTGCGCGGTAGTTTTGTGTAAGTAGCCGACGCTCCTTCGAAACTTGGGCGCGAGGGCCGTCCGACAAAGTTTTCCAGTTCGTTTTTAGTGGCGTCGGCAGCTGTGCATAAACTGCCGTGTTGGTGGATAGACATTTTGCATAGGCGGAGTGGAGGCATATCATCTCCATGTTATATTGCAAATACATGAAATATGTTACTTAAAGTTTGCATCAAGCTTTTGTGATGGAATTTTATCCTAATCAAGTTGTATCCCTGACACAGAGAGCTCCTATAAAAATATAATTTACAGACTAGTATCGGTCGGTCACCTTGCGCCGCGATGCTTCTGTGTTAATGTTGAGATATCGTTGTTTTAGTGGTAAAATTAAAGGCGCTGGCCGGCAAAGAACAGTCGGTCCTAATCATGTCGAGTTTGTTCCGACAGAGATATTGCAATCGGTTTACCTTCGACACGATGTCATCCGTAGAAGTTGTCTGCACGCTCTGAAGGCTCGGCAAGTCTGCAGTAGAACGGAAGGCTGGCAACGACATGGTACTATTCGGATCTTCCGTGGGAACAGCCATGCCAACACCAACCGCACACAGATGATATCGTACACCACATCTAACTCGACAGCGCTTCGTGCGACATCAAGCAACAACGTCACCATTAAGCATCCACTCGGAACATGTGCTGAGCAGTTCGATATTGTCACTCGCGATTGCACAGACGCACGCCAGATATCATTCATGGCATCACTGGTGGCATGATCAGACATTTACACATCTCGAAGACGTGTGTCAATACTGATGATCAGACATCTGTCCGTGCCAAATAACAAATGAGCGGACGTTGAAAATCATGCAGATATGCTTGTTGAACATCGGCACACATGTAGGTATGTTGTGGCAATTAATTGCAGCGATCATAGAGGCACCGTGACAGTCTGACCCACGTATGCGTGTCACTTTGTCTAGTTCACGTTTGGCTTGCAGTTTCTAAAACAAACGAATTTCACAAGGCTAACAGTTATATAAGTTTCTCAAAACTGCCGCACGCATACTCTGAATCATGGGCTTCACATATATACTGTAACCGACAGGCAATAGTGCACGATTGCCGGTCATCAATAAAGGTTAGAACAATCCTACAGAGGAGCGGTTCATCGCAGCTCAGTGGGATGGCCAGCAGTGAGGCGGAATTTCAAGCGGCGGCGATATCGCCCTGCACGACACGAGGCCTGAACATATTAATAGAGCACTCCAGTCGGCCGATGCGAGTGGGCCGGCGACAAAACGGATGGTGTTCCAGTAACAGCTCAGCTGGGGAAGTGGAGCAGGCTGGCGGCGACTGAGCAGCAGTGCTCTGAAAAACAAAGCCCGGCGGCCAAAGTGTGTGCTCTCAGCGACAAAGCTGGCAGTGCTCTGCTAAACCAATCCAGTGGATTCCAAAGGAGATTCGAAGGGCGCAATCCAAAGGACTGTGCCCTCAGCGAATAAACTGGCAGATCTCCGGTGACACCTAAACTGGTGGCAAGAAGTGCGCTGTCAGCAGATAGGCCGGCCTAGTTGGTGCACTGCAACTAAGCTGGCTGCAAGGGGGTTGCTCTGAGGCGGCGGACCCCGCGAGGGCTCAGAGACGGCCCGGGGGATGGGTAGTACCCCGCAGGCTGTCAGGCGGGAATCTGCCGCCTCAGAGCTGCCCCAGAGATCACGGCTCGAAATCGAACAGCACGGCGAATCAGCCATGCACATTCGGTAGCAATTCCGGAATCGGACAACTCCGGAACGGTCCGGACAACAACGGAACGGTCCGGACAAGGTTCCGAGCAGTCGCAATCGTCTGATTCCGCGCTAAGAATGACAATTTTACATGCAGAGACTCAACAGCGCTGACACCAATACGCCCTAAATAGCACATTCTTTCACGTCATTATGGAAGCCGATGCGATTTATCAGGTCGGGCGAGTCCAAAAAATTGGAAAGGGGTGAATCACTGCAGTTTGCAACGGTCGACTCTGCCTCGTCCTGCCACTCTCCCGAGCCCCTGTCACTGGGCCGCGCACGGGCGTCCTCCCAGTCTTCCAAGTCTCTGTCATCGGTCCGCGCCTCAGAGTCCGCCCAGACCTCTGAGCCTCTAGCCAGAGACGGTGCCACTGAGTCGGCCCACTCTGCCGAGCGTCCGCTGCCGGCCCCTTGGCCCGCGTCCGCGTCCTGCCGGCCCCCGCAGCGTCTGCCGCCGGCCTCTTGGCCCGCGTCCGGGTCCTGCCGGCCCCCGCAGCGTCTGCTGCCGGCCTCTTGGCCCGCGTCCGGGTCCTGCCGGCCCCCGCAGCGTCCGCTGCCGGCCTCTTGGCCCGCGTCCGGGTCCGGCCGGCCCCGCAGCGTCTGCTGCCGGCCCTTGGCCCGCGTCCGGGTCCTGCCGGCCCCCGCAGCGTCCGCTGCCGGCCTCTTGGCCCGCGTCCGCGTCCTGCCGGCCCCCGCAGCGTCTGCTGCCGGCCTCTTGGCCCGCGTCCGCGTCCTGCCGGCCCCCGCAGCGTCTGCTGCCGGCCTCTCGGCCCGCGGAGCGTCGCCGCGCGGGCCGCGACACGGCGTCGTAGCTGGGCAGGCCGTCGCGCGCGCCGCCGCACTCGGGCGAGGCGCTCTCGCTGAAGCGGACGGCCCTCTCTGCCGGCCGGCAGCGGTCGCAGGCGGCCGCCGCGCCGCAGCGCACTGTGTGGTCCAGCGCGGCGTCGGCGGCCGCCAGCGGGTTCTCCAGCAGGCGGGCCGGCCGCGGCTCGCCGTGGCCGTTGCCGACCGGCGGCGGCGGCTCCTCTCATAAGACGGCCGTGTTGGGCGGCCGCGGGCTGTGGTCGCTCGTGTCCGCGGCGGCCACCGACACGGTGGTCAGCTGCGACCCGCCGCTCGGCGTGATCTGCAGCTTCCCCATGTCCGTCAGCACCAGCGCTGGGAAAGAAGCGATGCTCGTCAACGCCGCCAACAGTACGGACATGTTCAACACTCGGCGTCGACGCTGGAGAGCGAGCGATCACACTGCGGACAAGAGCCGAGAGTGTCAGAGCTGTGGCGGATTGTTAGCTTAACAGCGGAGAAAGGAACATCGTGTTTACATTTGACAGCGTGGAGGTCGTGTAGCGCGGACGGAAAATGATCACCTGACGCTAGATAGCATGGTGTTCGGCGGATTAAGCGAGGGAGGAATGAATACTGTAATGATGGACATAAGAGGTAGTGATGCACATTGCAGTGGAGGAAACTATGTTGCACAGTATAAACAAGCACATTGAATAGTTGGCAGATGCTGGTGATGCTTATCTGGATAGTAGAGATGGCAAACACCGAACGTGTTGGGACCGAATGTCAGGCCCAGCCGGTATGGTGCGACCAAACCTGGATATAGCCCGGTCAAGAGAACGGGTTTTCAGTACGTTTCTTTTTTGCGTACAACGCAGCAGCATTTAGTTTATTTTCTGCTTAATTAAAATGACACTAAATAAGACAATAAATAAAAAGGCAATTCACATGACCTTGAAAAGTATAGTTCGCTCACAGAATTTGAGTGAAAATACATTTCTCATCAATACTTTTGTATTGGCTACTAGCAACAATCTGGTACTTACAAAACAATTCTTAGAATACCTGGGTTTGTATCCATTACATACCATCCTCAATCTTAGGTGGAGCACAACGAATACTACCAAGCTTTGATTCATTCAGTGTTCAATAATCTGAAGACTTCTGCACCATGTATCTAATAATGAATCCATAGGTTATCAGCCTTTTGTTGTTTGTTTATTGGGTGGTTCACGACGCGCTTTTTGCACACTCACGGATAGTGGCGCCGCCTACACTGTTTCGCCGGCGGGCCGCGGGATTGGGAAATGTCTTGAGCGGTGCGAGTGTCGAACCCAGAACATTTGATACCCAGAGCCCAACGCCTTAACCAATCCCCGTCCCCCAAGGAACTGCTTACCCAGCTTGTCTGGCACCGTTCGTGTCATATTGCATGATACGCTCCTCCACACTCATGCCCCATTCATTATTTTCAAACTAGAGCGTGGCCCTCCAAACACCATTACTTTTCGTGACGTTGGACGTGACAGAACGTGTGACGTGTTATATGGTGCAGGCCCTACCTGCTCCTTCCTACGACCTGCCACTTCCCCAGTGCTCCATCCTTCCAGGAAATGGGGTATTCGCCTCAGTGACAGGTCGTGTGACATACTACGGTGTTTGGTATATATATATATATACCCATACGGTGTCCAGCCTGCCACCATGTCGGTGATGTCGAGTGTTCCTGTGTGTTTTGCTGTACACACCATGTCGGGTGTTCCTGTGTGTTTTGCTGTACACACCATGTCGGGTGTTCCTGTGTGTTTTGCTGTACACACCATGTCGGGTGTTCCTGTGTGTTTTGCTGTACACACCATGTCGGGTGTTCCTGTGTGTTTTGCTGTACACACCATGTCGGGTGTTCCTGTGTGTTTTGCTGTACACACCATGTCGAGTGTTCCTGTGTGTTTTGCTGTGCACACCATGTCGGGTGTTCCTGTGTGTTTTGCTGTACACACCATGTCGGGTGTTCCTGTGTGTTTTGCTGTACACACCATGTCGGGTGTTCCTGTGTGTTTTGCTGTACACACCATGTCGGGTGTTCCTGTGTGTTTTGCTGTACACACCATGTCGGGTGTTCCTGTGTGTTTTGCTGTACACAACATGTCGGGTGTTCCTGTGTGTTCTGTTGAGCTTGCGGCTGAATAAGGCTCAGGAGTAAAACCAGGTAGTGCGAAGAGTATTGAGCTGAGGATAGTAGACGAGAAGGGAGTCGTAGAGTTGGTTCGAAGAAAGCCGATGGGAAGCACAGTCTTGAAGATTGATAAGTAAAGATGAGCAAAGCTGTGTTGATATGCTGGTCGTGAGTTGTGGAGTTGTTGACAAGCAGTAGATGAAGTAGCAAGAGTTGGCAGTGCGCACGATGCCCGTTTGGGGTATGAGATGCAGGTGAGTTAAGAGCGCGGGATCGCCACAGGTAGCTGTAACATTCAAATCTAGAATACATACTTTTTGAAACATTGTGTTTTGTTCGTTTTCTTTCATGCTTCGCCTTTTTTGTTCGTCATCTCATTGAACAAGTCATTTTTTTATACTTTAACGGATCTGATGCTCTGCTTTGTTATTTTCTAAATCTTTTTATTCATGTTCTCTTTTTTATTTCTAACGTACCTCTTTTTGTTTTCTTTTCGTTCCCTTCGTCGTAATGTCACAGGTCATGAATAATGCGTGTAGTTGAAAAAAATAAGATGTTTGCGTAATATTGAACCATTCAACATTACACGAATCTACAACATTACAACATTACAACATCTTTCAACAGCAAAGACCACTCAACTTATCGTTTGTTGTTTTGAGTGATGGTGTTCCAATGTTCGTGTTTGGAGTGTTTGTGAAGTAGTGTTCTTGCGGTGTCCTATGGTCGCTGAAGACGTGAAATAAGTATGTTGATGTGTGGTGTTTTGAGGGATAGTGGTCAAATTGTGAGCGAGCACACCATTCGTGAAGTCATGTTCTTGCGGTGTCCTATGGTTGTTGAATACGTGGAATAAGTGTGTCGATGTGATGTATATTGTGGGGTATTAGTAAAATTGTGAACAAGGGCAGTGTGTGGTCTGTTGTGTCGTGGCTAGGATTGGTTCGGAGTCCGCGTGTTCGTTGCCGTGTAGGCTTGTGAAGCTCAGGATCCAAAGCAGTGATTATTGTGCTGTGGTGCGGATGGGGATCGTTTTTTCTTCAGAATTCGCCGAATGGTCGATTTGCACAATGCCGTGACAGTATTTGTGTCACATTCCCAAGCTGTGCCAGATAGTGCTCAAAAAGGGTGTTTTGACCCGTGTTTTTTTAAAATCTTTTTGATCCGTGTTTGTGGATGTGTAAGATGTGTGGCCGAACGGAAAGTTGTGGGTCTAATGCAATGCCGAATAATTCTGCCGTGAAGACGAAAAGTATGGTGTGTGGTCCAACAAGTGGTTGTAACCCCATGTGTCGTGCATAGCCGAAAATAATACATCTAGACTCGAGTGGTGCAGTGTACAGATTCAGCAACGAATGTTTGCTGGGTGGTTCTGTAAGTGCACGCTATATTGTTGCTTGTCCCTCAATCGTAGTGGCCAGATTTACGTCGATTGACTGCCCATGCGCAGGAGGCCGGTGGCGTCCGTGTGGGGTATTTAGAATAAACCCAACAGCTACGAAAGCCGAAAGCATTCGAGCTACCGGGCCTAAAGAAGGCACTCGTACGCTAAAACAAGATCCATCCCAGGCTCACTCTGGACTGACTTAGTACGGGACCTAAGATGATCTTAGATGGCCTTGCGTCAACTTAAACATTATGTGCCAGGTAATTTTCAACGCCGACTTCGATTTGATCATTTATAATTGACAATTCGATCGACATCGAATGATGCCCATAATAAGGGTTTTTGGGAAAGGTCACCCAAGGTTTTCCGAGGTCATCGACCTAGGCTGACCTTTCATCATAAAACAGGAAGATAGGGTGAATCTAGGTAGTGGCGATCAGCAACAAATGACCACACACCCCCTGCCGCTCACTTTATTCCATCTATTCCATTGCAAAGTAGGATTTTCGCCACACAGCGATGTAATTCGCTGCCAAAGACAACTGCAGCACAAAGGGGCTATTGCAGCATAAATGGGCGCAAAATGACCGAGGCAGTCGACGCGCCCTAAAGCAAAAATTCACCACCACAGCTACTACACGCAATAAATTCCATCGAGAAGTGTGGGCTGGTTTGGAATATAGGTAGCGAAAAATATCGCAGCTCCTTAAGATCGAACCAACAATCAGAAGAAAAAGATGCACGCATTGTCTGTATTTGCACTCAAATCTCCGCCTGAGATTTTGCAATTGTGTGAAATAGATTTCATTTCTAAGAGGAAGAAATAGCGCACGTTTCAACATGCGATATGGCAGAGTCGCTACCCTGCCAGGGTCCGGTGAACCCAGAACGTAATCCGATGCCATATTTCAAGATAATTTCCCATGGTCGGTACCATCTCCGTGCTTGATTTCACAACACCGCCAGAGTTTACGACTTAGTATTCACAAATATTGTCTACCCACAACAGCGATGTTCCGTGCATATCTTACGACGCAATCTGATGATATTCGCATCACGCTTCATCCGGAAAGTTCAGTTTTATACCAAAATCAACGTGTCTCCTAATGGGAGCTTTTATTTCCGCTGACCAAAAATTGACGAAAAACTTCCCACCACGTAGTGCCGATAAATTAAATATCTGCTCGTGTGCATAGCGCGGGGTATATAGTTCGAAAGTCTCCAGGAAAGGTACAAAAACATGCATGGCATTGGGAACACTGCGTATTGAGATGACACTGACCGAGCCCGTCTTCGTTTCGTCTACCTGATTGCTTCGTCTAGATGGACCGGTTAGATGTTGAGATAGAAGGAGATGGGAGATAAGCGCGAATTGTCAACTCTAGTCGAACCGCTCTAAAGCCCAAATAACGATATGGGAGACAATATTAGCCTTCTCCAGGTGACCGTGATTAGCGACTTATATCAAGTTTGGCGGCCCTCGGAAATTCATGAGGTCCGTATTGAGAAATATGTGCGCGGGGTACCTGGTTGGTTGGTTGGTTATTGGTTTTACGACACATCGACCGTTGAGTCAGTTGAGTTGGTCGCAGGCGGAGTGTAGTGACAGGTGAGATTCGAACCCACAACCTTTCGATTGTGAGACGAGCGACTTATCCCCAGGCTACTCGTACCCGCGGGGTACTTGGGCGGCTATTTGTGACCTGCCGGTCGATGCGTGCTGCCATCTAGTGGTGTACTTTGTAACCGCTGCTTTCTGCTGCGGTCGGTTGTGCGTGTGTGTGACGTGGAATTTTCGTTTGCTCACTGCGCATGCGTGACACGACGTTTCATTTGCCGAAGGGGTTGAGAGAGGAGCTTTGGGTGTGGCACGGGAGAAAGCTGTTGGATCTGGCACCGTGCTGACGTGGTGTCAAGCTGTGCATTTGAAATTTGCGCTCCGGTGTGGCTTCCGATAGATTGAGGCCAAGTGAAGCGACAGCGGCCGACTGATTTTGTTACTGATTTTGCTGAAGTGAATGGAATAGAATGGTTAATTCAAAACACGACGGGTTTTGTTTGAATTTTATGCGGACAATTTTTCCAACCTCGGTGCCGAATTCTTGGACCTTTAGATCTGGTGTTTGGTGATTTGCGCTGTGTTGTTCTGCCACTGCGTGGATGTGAATATGGACCCAGAAAGGCTGCAGAGGCGACGCACTGCGGCAAGAAGTTGGGTTTCACGCAGCGGTAACGCGCTTACCGAACTCCTGGACAAGTCTCCGTCCGGTGAAGTGGACTCACTCGAGGTCATGGAGGCCAAGAAGGACTGTGGAGCTCGACTCTTCACTTAATGAAGCTCAAGCTACCCTGGAGGTGGAACTAGACGAAGAGGAGCTTCAGGGTGACGTGGACACAGCCTGGAGCCTCAGGGATGGTTTCAGGAAGGTTTTTCTTCATACAGAGAAGTTTCTTGTCCAGCATAAGCCACCCGCTAGCGATCAGTTGAGCAACGTGGGGTCTTCGCAGCCTTCTGCAGTGGTGCGTCTCCCACAACTGGAGCATCCGCGTTTTGACGGTGATGTTATGCAATGGACGACCTTTTGAGTAGCTTTTTCAGTTGCGGTGGACGTGACTGATCTTCCTGAGATCAACAAGCTCAATTATCTCTGGTCTCTTCTGCGAGAGGAGGCGAAGAAGTGCGCCGAGGGTCTTCCCTCGTCAGCGCAGAACTACAAAACGACATGCAACCTGCTGCAGGATCGTTTCGGACGCAGCGAGCTCGTAGTCGGACATTGCTGCCACTTGCTACTGCTCTTGTGGAAGGCAAAAATGGCCCAGTTAAGGCTAGCATTATTATGGACAGTGGTGGTGATAAAACTTTCGTGTCGTGAGGCCCATGAAGCAAGTCGAGTGGGAATTCAGAGGATCCGTTGAAATGATATGTGCCTCTCTTGGTGTTGGCAAAGCCACAAGGGTACGTGACGTGTATGACGTCATAGTTACCTCTGCCAATGCTTGTTTGCCGACTTGGGTGTGGATGGGTGGGTGTGGGTGTGGGTGTGGGTGGGTGTGTGGGCAAGTAGCGATAGCCAACGTGTTTTACATAGGACATAAATGCATCAAAAGTAACAATGCAGCCCGACTACTTCCTCCTCGACGGTAGGATTAAAGTTGAATGGAATTACGGCAACCTTATTGCATGCACGGCTGAAATTACGAGTACAGTTATGTACACCAATTAGGGACGAACCGAAAGACTCGTCCGGTTTTCTATAAAAAGGTCAAAATTACAGTTCTGTGGGAATATAAAATGTCATAGGATACAAGTTGTAGCGCATGAAGCCAACGACTTCTACGAATTGGCAATTGGCCTGGTTCGGGGCGGTCGAATGTTTAAAGTTCAGCCGCCAATGTTGAGGGGCATCTACGAAACGAAACCGAGTCGACTTATTGGAGCCTCCCGAGGTGGCCTGCGATTGGCTGGGTCCTCGTGGTCAGGAAACACTGGTACCGCCGCCAGCACATGGTCAGCCCTTGCTCACGCCCACAACAGAGCAGAGGGTGGCCGCCTGGAGCAGGGCCTTGTCTCGGTAGGACTTCAGGAAGATTGATGTCGTCTCATGAATGAGGTAGACACTTTGTTGTATCAGGAATATAACAAACGCGTTGCAGCAATGCTTTTCTTTCCAAATGTAAGACTGACGGAACCCAAAATTGCCACGTAGCTACCAGTTGCATGACACGAAATACATGTTCAGGTTTCAGCCAGGGTGGGGGACTACACTGAGAAGATACGACTCTTTTTCGCGATTCTCAGACTTCAGCTTAGACTAGCGATATTTAGAAACGGATATTTAGATACTCAAGTCGTTCCGTCTCCAAGGAGTATTTTCGTGCCTGGATGCCGCATGATCGATACATCCTTTCATTGCGTTCTACCGTAGCTTCGGGAGCTTTCCACAACACATTTGCATCTGGTTCCACAGCGACATTGTTGCATAATTCAACGAAGCCGAAATACGTGTCGATTGCAAGGTGCTCCCTCCTCCAGCATGTCAGCTGATTGATTGCACGCCACGGTACTAATGCACCATTAATGTTCGCATTTACACCCAGCTTTCGAATACTGTGATTCACGGCGGTCCATTAAGCTCCAGTGGAAGACAGTCGAAGCCAGCCCACTCGCGAAGGTCCGGGAATTTCTCCGCCAGAACTCAATGACGCTTGATAAATGGATGAAACCTCAGATGCAGTGTTTGATCGGCCATTTAGCCACTGGAACAGGAGGTCCAAATGTCGACCACGTAATGAAAACAAGCCTTATCACTGGTTTCAACCAACTTGCTTGCCCTGGCAAAGAGTCACACCTAGTTTAAGCTGGCTGAAAATAAAAGGAAATGAAATGAGAATATCTGATCTTTGTCCTTAAACTAAGGAATGCCAGAGAATGAGGCTGCACCTTACAATAGTAAAATGGCACATATGAGGCACA
>JAOTOL010000813.1:0-135007 GCA_034440575.1 Imbricaverruca yamaguchii | reverse complement strand
CGCAAGAAGCAAGCGGCGACATTTGGGTGGGGATCGGATGTGAGCTGAACACGCCGCCGTGTGAATACGGACATGGTGCGGACGTGAAATGCGTAGGAATAACATCCTACTACCGCTGCCATGGTGACACGACCTACTACCGCTATCACGGTGACACGATGCCCCCGTCGGCTGTCAGTGACCGCGAACTGTCAGTGACCACGGGCTGTCAGTGATCATGAGTTGTCAGTGACCGCGAGTTGTCGGTAACTGCGAGCTGTCAGTGACCGTGAGTTGTCGGTGACCGTGAGTTGTCAGTGACTGCGAACTGTCAGTGGCCACGGGCTGTCAGTGACTGCGAGCTATCAGTGACTGCGAGCTATCAGTGACTGCGAGCTGTCAGTGACCGCGAGCTGTCAGTGATCGCGAGCTGTTGGACGCCACGTTCGAGCCGAGGACTCTGTCGTCAGCTGGGAAACTGCCCCAAAGAAGCCGGATGAACTCAGGAAACAGCAAAACGCACGGGAAAGCCGCTGCTGTCGCCGAAAAGCGGTGCGCCGAGAAGGCCGCCGATCGAGAGTGCGGCGCCGACCGCCTCGGCGACCGGCCACCTGGAGAGACAGGCCACCTGAAGCGACAGGCCACCTGGAGCGACAGGCCACCTGGAGCGACAGGCCACCTGGAGCGACAGGCCACCTGGAGCGACAGGCCACCTGAAGCGACAGGCCACCTGGAGCGACAGGCCACCTGAAGCGACAGGCCACCTGGAGCGACAGGCCACCTGAAGCGACAGGCCACCTGGAGCGACGCATGGCCAACGTCGAGGCCGACAGGACTTCGACAGGCGGCGACCAAGTGGAAGACTGCCCCCCGACCAGCAGCGCCTCCACGTCGTGAGCTCCGCGTCCGCACGCGGCCGCCTCCGCGGCCGTCGGTGCCGACGATGGCAGTCTTGCGGCGGCGCCGGCCATACTCGGGCGACGTTCGTGGCGATGTTGCAGCCGTGCCGGGGGGACCGCGTCACACGGCTGGCCGCCGGGGGGACAGCGTCACACGGCTGGCCGCCGGGGGGACCGCGTCACACGGCTGGCCGCCAGGAGGACCGCGTCACACGGCTGGCCGCCGGGGGGACAGCGTCACATGGCTGGCCGCCGGGGGGACAGCGTCACACGGCTGGCCGCCGGGAGGACCGCGTCACACGGCTGGCCGCCGGGAGGACCGCGTCACATGGCTAGCCGCCAGGAGGAGGCTGGCCGCCAGGAGGACCGCGTCACACGGCTGGCCGCCGGGGGACAGCGTCACACGGCTGGCCGCCGGGGGGACCGCGTCACACGGCTGGCCGCCGGGAGGACCGCGTCACACGGCTGGCCGCCGGGAGGACCGCGTCACACGGCTGGCCGCCGGGGGGACAGCGTCACACGGCTGGCCGCCGGGAGGACCGCGTCACACGGCTGGCCGCCAGGAGGACCGCGTCACACGGCTGGCCGCCGGGGGACAGCGTCACACGGCTGGCCGCCGGGAGGACCGCGTCACATGGCTGGCCGCCAGGAGGAGGCTGGCCGCCGGGAGGACAGCGTCACATGGCTGGCCGCCGGGAGGACCGCGTCACACGGCTGGCCGCCGGGAGGACCGCGTCACATGGCTGGCCGCCGGGGGACAGCGTCACATGGCTGGCCGCCGGGAGGACAGCGTCACACGGCTGGCCGCCGGGAGGACAGCGTCACACGGCTGGCCGCCGGGAGGACCGCGTCACACGGCTGGCCGCCGGGGGGACAGCGTCACATGGCTGGCCGCCGGGAGGACCGCGTCACATGGCTGGCCGCCGGGGGACAGCGTCACACGGCTGGCCGCCGGGAGGACCGCGTCACACGGCTGGCCGCCAGGAGGACCGCGTCACATGGCTGGCCGCCGGGAGGACCGCGTCACATGGCTGGCCGCCGGGAGGACAGCGTCACATGGCTGGCCGCCGGGAGGACCGCGTCACATGGCTGGCCGCCGGGAGGACAGCGTCACACGGCTGGCCGCCGGGAGGACAGCGTCACACGGCTGGCCGCCGGGGGGACAGCGTCACACGGCTGGCCGCCGGGAGGACAGCGTCACACGGCTGGCCGCCGGGGGGACAGCGTCACACGGCTGGCCGCCGGGAGGACCGCGTCACACGGCTGGCCGCCGGGAGGACCGCGTCACACGGCTGGCCGCCGGGAGGACCGCGTCACACGGCTGGCCGCCGGGGGACAGCGTCACATGGCTGGCCGCCGGGAGGACAGCGTCACAAGGCTGGCCGCCGGGGGACAGCGTCACACGGCTGGCCGCCGGGAGGACCGCGTCACATGGCTGGCCGCCGGGGGACAGCGTCACATGGCTGGCCGCCGGGAGGACCGCGTCACATGGCTGGCCGCCGGGAGGACCGCGTCACACGGCTGGCCGCCGGGGGGACAGCGTCACACGGCTGGCCGCCGGGAGGACCGCGTCACACGGCTGGCCGCCGGGAGGACAGCGTCACACGGCTGGCCGCCGGGAGGACCGCGTCACACGGCTGGCCGCCGGGAGGACAGCGTCACACGGCTGGCCGCCGGGAGGACCGCGTCACACGGCTGGCCGCCAGGAGGACCGCGTCACATGGCTGGCCGCGGAGGCGCGGCACGCGACCCCTGTCACGGCTGACCCCTGAGAGGTCAAGAGGTCGACAATCTTCCACGTCAAGACTGACCCCTGAGGGGTCACGCGGCCGACAGTCGTCTACGTCACAGCTGACCCCTGGGAGGTCACGCGGTTAGCGTCCACCCCACTCCACTCTACTCCACTGAATCATTCGAACTTTTACTGCGTCCTTCGAAGTCAAAGGCAGGCTAAGTGCAGGGTGCCGAGTACCGGGTGCCGGGTGTTCAGTATCTGGTGCAGGGTGTCGGGTGCAGGGTGTCGGGTGAACAGCGCCGGGAGTCGGGTGCACAGCGCCGGGTGTCGGGTGTCGGGTGCCGGGTGTCGAGTGCACAGTGCCGGGTGCCGGGTGCAGGGTGTCGGGTGAACAGCGCCGGGTGTCGGGTGCACAGCGCCGGGTGTCGGGTGTCGGGTGCCGCGTGTCGAGTGCACAGTGCCGGGTGCAGGGTGTCGGGTGAACAGCGCCGGGAGTCGGGTGCACAGCGCCGGGTGTCGGGTGTCGGGTGCCGGGTGTCGGGTGCAATCCGGGTGCCGGGTGGTGTCGGGTGCACAGCGCCGGGTGTCGGGTGCACAGCGCCGGGTGTGGGTGTCGGGTGCCGCGTGTCGAGTGCACAGTGCCGGGTGCAGGGTGTCGGGTGAACAGCGCCGGGAGTCGGGTGCACAGCGCCGGGTGTCGGGTGTCGGGTGTCGGGTGTCGGGTGTCGGGTGCCGGGTGTCGAGTGCACAGCGCCGGGTGTCGGGTGCAGGGTGTCGGGTGCACAGCGCCGGGTGTCGGGTGCACGGTGCCGGATGTCGGGTGTCGAGTGTCGGGTGCAGGGTTTCGAGTGTCGGGTGCAGGGTGTCGGGTGCAGGGTGTCGGGTGCAGGGTGTCGGGTGCAGGGTGTCGGGTGCAGGGTGTCGGGTGCAGGGTGTCGGGTGCAGGGTGTCGGGTACCGGGTGTCCGGTGTCGGATGTCGGGTGTCGGGTGCCGGGTGACGAGTGCACGGTGTTGAGTGCACAGTGCCGGGTGCCGGGTGCCGGGTGCCGGGTGCCGGGTGCCGGGTGCCCGGTGTCAGCTCACCTCGCCTGCCGGGCGTCACGATGTCCTTCAGAGACGACGCCAGGCCACCAATGTTGTCGTACTGGGCGGGACTCGACCTGCGGCCATAGTTCGGCGTCAGTACGGCACGGCACGGCACGGCACGGCGGACGTGCCGCTGTGTATATGTAGGCCGGATACAATATCCGGCATGGTCTGCAATTCAGCAGTTTACGTGGGAAACGACATCCATCGAAATTTTGTTTTGATCTCTGGCAGAGACAGGGTTTTGACCTCTTGAATTGACTTCCGTGAAGTTGCATAACATTTGACTGCAGCAATTGATATTTGTTTCGCCGTACTTGATTCCTGGCATTTGTGCTCTCAAAATGTTTCCGGTGTTTATCTGTCATCACATTTTGCCCTCACTTCTTCCTATGATATTCCCAAGTTGTCTTGACGTCATCAGGAGTTTTGGCGTCATGGCCTACTACCACCTCCACTCCACGACAAATGGGCTGAAGGACACTGACATCCGGTCATCCGGCCGACCGCATACGACTATGGCTGATCGGATCGCATGGTCATGAAATTCAGCTGACGTAGAATGGAGGCCATCAGCCAGAAGCACCAAAACCGACACGACGTCGCGAGGGGTCAGCAGCGTGGCACGCACAATCTAATGCTCCAATAAGAAAAATGGCATCTATTTTGGAAAAATCATGAAAAGGTCCAAAAACATCAAGAGTGGTGACACTGATGTCTGCTATGCCAGCTGAGTGCTCTCGGATTTCAGTTGGTCAATCCAGAACTCAAAACTCCTCTCCCGAGGGTCGAAATGTACGTCAGCATGGTGCTGGGCTCAAATCAAATTGCATAATTTCAGCAGGGTTGGATTGTCATCTGTGCTGTAAGATCTGCCGAGTCTCGAATCATGATTTGGCAAGCACTTCACAGGTAAGCAGCGAGAGCAGTGTTGGATTTTCACTTCTCGGTCTTGGATTCGGAGTGTATAATTTTTTGGCTTGCCAAGGTATGGAGTGTATAATCTTGAAAAGCACTATGCTATGGGGTGTATAATTTCCCAGTTTGCCAAATTATGGGGTGTATGTTGAAGCACCAAGTAACGGAGCATATACATTTTATATATAACGAAGTGTATAAATTTTGAAAAATGCAGCGATATCACCTGGAATGGAGAATAAAAACCCAGGGGCCTCGGTAGCTTAGATGGCGAAGCGTGGGGCTCGAATCCGCAAAATAACCCGATAATTCTTCTTCCTCAAGAATAAAACACCTTTAAGTCATTTGTTAGGTTCTTATCCTAGTGTCTCAGACAACCAGATGGGATCCACCACACATCGTCGTCTGAAGTCATCCACGTTACGTGAATGACTTATAAGGCAACTTCCTGAGCAATGGTAGAGAAAATGATAACAAAGGTATAGTTAATCGATGTCAACCAAGTTTATATATCAATACTTGCCACTCCTAGCATAGGTACCAACACCGCACAACTAATACAAATTCACAACATACCTCGAGAGCAGGACGTTCGTGCACCGCTGGGTCTAAAATGGGAGGGTCTAAAATGTTACTTCGGGATATGGGTTTCGGAATATATAATGGTTCCAGGAAAGTTATACTAAAACAATCCGTCTAAAATCTTTTATTCTCTCCACGATAAAATTTTCCTTTTTCAAATGAGAAAGCTGAAAAAAAATATTGAAGTCAATCCTTATTAATATTAAATGTATTTCAATGCGCTTTTTAGTTCATGTCTGGAATGTTTAGTTGAAGCAAGGAATGACTTGGAAGGATGAAAAGCGACTAGACGGGTGGGGAAATTGACGCTATAAAACCGACTATCGTCACGGACGAGCGGAAATTAGTGTCTCCTTAAGGACCATGAAAAAAAAAAAAGTTCGAGGAAACTCCCAAGAGAATTACAGCAGACTTTTTCTCTCAATTAATAATAATCAGGATTATGGGAAGAAATTAATCATTGGATCAGAATGAGGCTTATAAGAGTGTAGAGGATTAGGTCAACACACGTAAATCTGAATTTGTCCGGAGTGGGGAAACCTCGCGGTCGGAGTGGCATGAATGCAACTATTCCCGCTTGTTGATGAAATTCGGAAACAATATTAGTCATGAAATCGAAAGAAGGTGAAATTTCTGGTTCTATGGGTCTTCATTTTGGAGCAAAGTGTTAGCAGGTTTTAGGAACGTTTTGGTACCATTCAGGCAATTTTCATGGGGAAAATCCTTCCGATATCTTTTATATATATCGCTTCTGACTGCTTAATAATATAAATATGAACGGTTTTATCCATCCCAATTGATGGAGAACATATCATTCTCCAAGAATCCAAGAAGAAATGCATTATCCATGGCTTTTCGTGGCAATGGTCTAAATAGCTCCGGCCGGAGTGGGAGATGGAGAGCGGTGAACTCATTGAATCCTAGAACGCGGTCGGGCTGGTGAAGGTGCATTCCTATATTTGGTAAGCGGAGCGTAGTGGTTTTTTTTATTCAACGAAGGATTTTCTTTAAACCTCTGCGCTGCTATCCGGATGGAATTGACTGGGTGTTTGGCTCGAGGTATGGGAGGTTGTATTATCTGACTATGTAGGTACCTACCTACTTACCTATATCAAATATCTTCGTGGTAATTAGAGTGATTGATTTGGATAAACCAAGGCTGTAAGCTTGTGTTGTGTGAAGGGATATCTTCAGATATTACAAGGAGCAGGACACGATAATATGAATTGCTGCGATGTTTTGCCGACAAGCGTAGAAACGAACAAAACTGATTGTTTTGCTTTTGTCTGGAAAATCTTGTTTTCACTTACCACATTTTAAAGCGTGAATGTTTTTCTTTCAAAATGGGGGCTGGGCCTCTTCAGTGCACATTGACTGCAGATATTATAGATAGGCATGCATTCAAGCATTATTTGTGCATTCATGAAATGTTCAGGAATTATTAGGTGCATCCTGTCCCCATTCTCCATTGAATACCATTATGCTTTTAACATTTCTGGTCTGTGACTTTCTGAATGGACAAATTTACAGTTTAAGGTGATTTGATTTCTTGAAATTTATTTATCGTGCAATGATTATGAATGTGTTCATAATGTAGGTACTTACATGATGTGACCACACAGTTTTTTGGCAAGTGCAGTTGGGTAGCAAAATGACACCAAAAAAGTGGCTCGGGTTTGGTTGGGAAATATACCATGAAATGTGATGTTAAAAATGAAGAAAAAGCTGCAGCCTAACTGGATGCAAGAAAGCCTTTTTTTAATAAAAACTTTCTAAGCAATTTGTTCCTTTAACAAATTAAAAGTAAATGGTCTATTCTAACCAAACAGCCTATGCTAGCCTGAGTGTTTTTTTTTTAATTCAGAAACTTTTTTTTATAATCCTGAATGATTCCGAAAGGAATTTGATAAATGGATAACTTACAAAAAAAAATAATATAGCATAACTTAGCCAAACCTAATACCTTTGTGTGCTTCATGGAGGCAAAATGTGTGTGGAAAAGTAATAGTGCCCATGACAATTCCTATGCTGTAGCAAAACATGGCTCACATCCACCAGTATTTTGGAGATTTGGGGGAAGTGCTACACTTTGTGGCTTACCTGTTGTGTGGATGCCACTCTACCTCTTGGTGTTCATCCATACATTCTTCTGGGCACATCTGGACTCTGTTCTGAGGTTTGTCCACAAATGGAGAACATACACATGAATGCATTGGTGGCTGTTTATTAATTCACCTGCACCTCACCAGAAATCGCACATGCACAAGTGGAATGTTATGGAATAATATGGAAGATGGAATGTTGTGAAATATGGAATTTTCAGTGGAATTAAGATCATATTCAGACTGCAGTGATCCATATTTTGCCATCCATTGACATATGCCATAATAATTTTCATATTAAGATCATATTCAGACTGCAGTGATCCATATTTTGCCATCCATTGACATATGTTGTACTTGTGCATGCTAGCAAACTGACATTCTTCCAATGTGGCTGGCATCTCATTTTCGGCTCCACTCCTGCCTCCTCTCGGAATGTGCCTACAGATGACCCAAAATAACAAATGTGTATTATCCTTAATTATACTGGAAACTTCATGTGGTAGTGGACCCAGTATGACTGAATCTTCCTCTCCACCCAAGTTATCACTATTGTATAATGACATCTAGCTGTCTTGCTAGTTAAGTATGTCTTCATCCAGCGATGCAAGGAGTGTATTTTTTCCGGAGTGTATAATTCTTTGGATTCCAAAAGTTTCAAAAAAGGGCCACTTTTCCAACGCTGAGCGAGAGTGGACACTCAGCGAGGGGAGACACTCCTCAGGTAAGCAGTCAGCGAAAGTAGAAACTCCACAGGTACGCAGCCAGGAGAATGTACGACCAGCAATGAGGAGGAATGGCCTAACTTCAAACCGCATGCCTTGGTTTCATTCAAGTGATGATGCGAGATGCAATTGCATCAGCAGCATTTTGCGTTATTAGTCCAGGGTGTATCGCATATCACTTGATTACAATATGAAACTACATCACCTGATTTACTACTTGCCGTAAAGGCATGGCTGGAGATCCCGGGTGGGTCTGGCAGGGGGTGATTTGGACCCCTTGTCCTTTGTTTGGTGTCATGCCAGTATAAATTTGCAATTTGCCCAATTCAATCTGAAAATATGTCTTGTAGTGGTGGTTAGTCATGTAGCGTCGCCAATCCCTCACGCCGATTGGTCGCGGGCGAAGAGTAGCGACAAGTGAGACTCGAACCCACAAGCTTTCGATTGCAAGACGAGCAACTTACCCATAGATTTGTCTCCTGAAAATATGTCTTGAAAATTAGGACTGACCCCCTGGTTTCGTGAGAGATCTGCAGCCCCACGTCAATACAAAGGTGGTGATAAAATAGGTGGCTGCGTAGCTCTAATTTTTCAAGTTCTAGCAAGACAATTCGAGGTTATCTGTCTATGGAGCATTTGGAGCATTTGGAGCATTTGGAGCATTGTCTATGGAGTATATGGAACATTTGTTAAGTGTATGATGTTTAATGCTCAGAGTATCCGGTCCAAATTTGATGAGTTCAAGTGTTATGTTGCTGAGGAGGAGCCAGATTTTGTTTGCATTACGGAGGCATGGGTCAGTGAAGGGCATTTTGGAGATAACTTGCAGGACTATGAGATCCAGGGATACAATATGTTTTCGTGCAATAGGGGTCCAGCAATGAAAGGGGGTGGTGTAATGCTCTATATGAATAGCTTATTCAGTTCTCAAAAAGTAGCAGGTGGGGATAAAAATGTGTTTGTGGAGTCCATTTGGCTTGATGTCTCTGTGGGAAATGGCAACAGCAATACTCTTAGGATAGGAGCTTTCTACCGATCAGGAACCCTGTCACATTCTCAGCAACTGGAGCTTGACAAGGTGATTTGTGAGGAAATCAGTAGAAACTTTAAGAGGAAGTGCTTTATTCTTGGTGACTTTAATCTAAAAGGTTATGAAGCTGGTGTTGGCTCCCCATCATGCAAAATGTTTAGGAAATGCCATGAAGAGGACCTGTTCTTACACCAGTTTGTATCGGAACCTACCAGGCATGGCTCATTCTTGGACCTTGTATTCTCGGATTTAAGTGACTTGGTTCAAGAATTGACTGTAAGAGAAACTCTGGGAAGAAGTGACCATAACATAGTTAGATTCAAGGCACATGTAGGGGAAATTATTAAGGATAATTTGGTAAAGGTTCCAAATTTCAACAGAGCAGACTTTGATTGCATGAGAGCGGCTTTAAGTGCCATCAGATGGGAGGACGAATTCTCTGCCATCCAATGGGAAGCCTGTGAAATGTGGCAAAAGTTCAAATCTTACTTGAAGGAAATTCAGATTAGACATGTCCCCCAAAAGCAGACGCAAAAGAAGGGTAGGAAAGCCAGCATGGCTTACACCAGACTTGATAAAAGCAATTAAGGCTAAGAAAACTGCATTTAGAGTCTTTAAAGAAGCCTCAAATGTCGATAATCTAAAGGCGTATCAAAAAGCTAGGGACAGTGTGAAGCAAAAAAACCAGAGCAACCAAGCGAGCAAAATAACTGGATTTAGCTAGAAACTGTAATGGGGACAGTAAAAAGTTATTTAGTTTCTACAAGCTGAGTAAAGTTTCTAGCACAATTGGTCCACTGGAAGTAAACTGGATTACATTGGGTGAGGATAGTGAGATGGTTGAGGAGCTGAGCAAGCAGTTTAAATCAGTGTTTACATTGGAAGATATGACCAATCTGCCAACTGTACACCATAGTTCAGTGACATGTGATCTGATAAATGATGTTGATTTCATTGATGGTGATATTGTTTACAATCATAGCAGGAAAATAAAGCCAAACAAGGCAGCAGGACCTGATGAAATTTATGCTAGGGTGTTGCAGGAAACTGAAAAGGAACTGGCATTTCCACTTAGGATAATATTTTGTAGATCAGTTTCACAAAATGAAATTCCAACCCATTGGAAAAGGGCAAATGTAGTTCCTATTTTCAAGAAAGGAGAAAGAGGGAAAGTTAAAAACCATAGGCCAGTAAGCCTCACATCCCTATTTTGCACGGTACTCGAATCAATTATCAAGGATAGAATAGTTAGTTATCTGGAAAGAAACAGATTGATTCAAGATACCAAACATGGGTTTAGAAAAGGCCAATCGTGTATCATAAATTTCTTGAATGTTTTGAACTTCGCTGCAGAACAATTTAATCAGGGAAATCAGGTTGATGTATATAGTGAGCGGCCATGCTGGTGTGCGTGAATGAGTCAGGTGGCACCCGGCGCCGTCAGCTGTCGCGAGCCCGGGGCGATGCTAGCCCAGTCTGGCAGCACGCCAGTCGGTTTAGGGCGGCTGGGTCGGCGCCGCGGGTCAGTGGCGATCCGGCACACCAAGGGGACGCGTGGCCGGTGCTCGTGCTGACTACTGCAAATACACTCCCCGTGCTCGGCAGTTACTTCCCGGGTTTTGGTAACTACAATGTAGTATATATTGACTTTAGTAAGGCCTTTGACAAGGTACCCCATAAATGGATAATGATGTAGCTTCCGGTCCATGGTATTGCAAGTACATATGTTGCTATCTTGCATGCAAGATAGCAAGATATGATAGCAGCACCGTAGAATGATTAAAATTTAGTTATGGGCGCAAAGTGACCCTTGATGTCGACGCGCCCCTAAACTCCAATCCAACACCATGGTATTGCAGGTAGCATCCTAAAATGGATATAGTTGTGTCTTTAGATAGACGGCAGTGAATGATGCTAAATGGTACAAAGTCGTAATGACAAAATGTTCTTATTGGAGTTCCCAGGGGTCAGTACTAGGGCCGCTACTGTTCGTTATATTTGTAAATAACATTGAAAGTGGCCTAAGCAGTAATTGTTTTTGCGGATGATTTAAAGATCTTTAGGGTAATAACAGGTCACAATCAGCACATCTCGCTGCAGAAAGACTTAGACGAACTTGTGAAATGGCCCGAAGAATGGCGAATGAAATCTATGTTTGACAAGTGCAAAATCATCCAAGATCATTCATGCAGCACATGAAGGTTCCATACTTGATGGTTGGCCAAGTACTATCGGTAACTCAGCAGGAGAAGGACTTAGGTGTTATTTTGAATACAAAATTGTGGGCATTGGAACAGACCTAGGAATACAGGAAGAATGCACTGAGAATGCTTGGGGCAATAAATAGGAATGTATCATACAGAAGGAGGAAGTCACCGGAAAGCTTTACTGTGCATATGTCAGCCCACAATTTGAATACTGCGTCCAAGCTTGATCTTCTAGCTATGAAAAAAAAGAATGTTGGCTTTTAGTTAGTTAGTTATTGGGCTTTAGGGCGCATCGCCTACATTGGTCATGTAGCGCCCATGTTGGCTTTTAGAGAGTACAAAAGAGTGCTACAAAAATGGTTAATGATATAAGCAGAATGGCGTATGAGGAAAGATCGAAGAAATTTAACATGTTTTCACTGAGATGTAGAAGGCTGAGAGTAGATCTCGTCGAGGTCTTTAAATTTGTTCATGGTCAGGAAAAAGGAAATATCAGGGAAATGTTTGAATTTAACAGAAATGATGTAATTAGAGGTCATCAATTCAACATTAAAGTTAACCACAGCAGTACAAGGTTTTTTTTTCGACACGACAGGCTTTTTTCACTAACAGGGTAATAGAACACTGGAACCAGCTGCCAGAAACCATTGTCAGTAGCAGCACATTGAACATCTTTAAAAAATAGCATAGATATCATTATAAGAAACAGGGCTTGCTTTTCAGTATTCCAGGGAGGGCTGATCGACGGATTTGGTGGGAAACTGGTTGAATGTCCAGAATGCAACCAAGAAGGGTCATTGTGGCTCATAGTTGCACTGATCTTCTATGTCTTTATGTCGTAATGCCAAGGGCGCCTCCATTTTCCTGGCCGCTTCACGGCGCGCCACCGCAGTCACCAGATTCTCGCTCACCTTTCACTGAAAACGGCAATTTGTTGTCAGTGACAGACAAGGTCAGTGACAGGGGGCGGTCGCGCCCCCTTTGGGACCCCCCACTGGCCCTGGCGCGGAGCCTGGCCAGCAGTGCGTTCCAACAGCCCCTGGCCAACAGTGCGTTCCATTGCTGTCGAGGCTCCTGTCGGTTCCCCGAAAGCGGCTACGAGTACTTACGAACGCTCACAGCTTTTTACGTTTACGTGCCCTTACGAACGTCCATGGACCTTCGCGAAGCTTATGGCCCCCACGGGCGTGTACGGAACCTTACGAACGCTTACGGAACCTTGCGAACGTCTAGGAACCTTTATGAAGCGCACGGCCCCTACGGGCGTGTGCAGAACCTTACGAACGTCTACGGGTTCTTCCGAACGTCTACGGACTCTTACCAACGTCTATGGGCTATCATATACGCCCACGGGCTACGCCGCTCTTACGCCGTCTACCCTACGAACGCATGCGGGCCATTACGAACTTCTGCGGGCTTGTATGGGCGTATACGGGCGGTTGCGAACATCTGCGGTTCGATAAAAGTGGTTGACTGATGGAATGGAATGTGCTTCATGGAGCACATTCTCATCTCGTTCTCGCACAACGAGAATGAGACGCGAAGGAAATCAATCTGGGTTTGTTGAAGATTATGCGTTGCAGTCGGAGCCGTAGTCAGAAAAGGGAGCCCATAGGGAAAGGCCTAAATAGAAGTCTTCGTTTTCATCCATTCCCTTCGACATTGTCTAACTTCCGCCAAAAATAAAATACAGGAGGAAATACATGGCCTCAGGGTTTCGAACTGCATATTTTTTGGGCGACAGGGAATCTATCAAATATAGTGTGCACCCACAATCATTTCAGTTTATAGCACGGGAGCATTCGGAGTGGGCCCTTCCGAACCAATTCCGGTCCTCCAATTGTCTTCATACAAATTTTTTTTTTTTTTTTTTTTTTTTTTTTTTTATTTTTTTTTTTTTTTTTTTTATTTTTTTTAAAAATTAAAAATTTAAAAAAAAAAAAAAAAAATTTATTTTTTTTTTTTTTTTTTTTTTTTTATTTTTTTTTGTTTGGGGTGGGGGGGGGGGGGGGGGGGGGGGTGCGGCCCCCCCCCCCCCCCCCTTCCTTTCTTTTTTTTTTTTTTTTTTTTTTTTTTTTTTTTTTTTTTTTTTGTTTTTTTTTTTTTTTTTTTTTTTTTTTTTTTTTTGTATTTTTCAATAAAAATTTGAACGGGAGTTTTAATTTAATCTTATAGGGTTTGGGTTTAGCCCCTTTTTTTAACCCTTATTTTTAGCCCCCTTTTTGGGGTTTTTTTCGAAGCTTCTTCGGCTTTTAACAGAAACTGAAGGCTTTCATCGGTCCCTAAGTTCCATTTGAATAATTTATCGGTTACATGCCAACATGTCGTTTGTGGTGTGCGTGGCCGAGTGTTCAAGTGACCTGATCCGCCCTCGGGCGGTAGCCGTATCGGAGTCGCGTTCTCGGATCTACGCGTCCCCGAAACTATTATTAAACTATTATTAGTAGACACACACCACGAGGAGGCACGGCGTGGAAATCGGGCGCAGACAGGAAGCAACCCCTCCCCTCAACATTGGACGAGCTTACCATTGACCGCGATGTTAAAATTATAATTATTTGTTAGATGCGAGATGTCGAAATGAGTACACTATGATGTAGAAAGTTGACATGGAAGGAATACTTCTTAAAATATCCATTAATTCATTGACACATAATGTTGCGTTAAGTGTGTCGTTGTGTACCTTTAAACTTTTTTTTCAGAGATTCCGAATATAGGGATACCTATTATTTTCGAAAATGATATGCAATTTCTGTGATATCAGCTGGCATTGCATAATAAAACACATGATGGCTAATTCCTTTACCTGGAATTGAGCTATGAGATGTTCGTGCATCACGATCTGTAATTGTGAACATAATAATGATAATGATAAATGAGATACTGTTAGAAATGAAGCATGAAGTTGTCATAAACACACACCAAGAAACATGATGTGAGCAGTTATCTGGCGAGGTTGTTGATTCAGTGCTCTGGAAGTGGTATTTTCTACTCCATTTCACACATCATTGATCACTGATTGGCCGGACTTTGCTCAGAAAGAAAAGAGATTAAAATGGTTCTTGCCCCAAACTTTTCGATAGCTCGTGTGACAGTGTTAAGACTGACAAGAGTTCCTTTGTCAAAGGAGGCCCAAATTAATTGGACGGGGATACTCTCCATAGGGTCTCATGTTAAAAGTTCGAATTATTGTGGTCAGGGTCAACGTTGATGGGGAACTTGCCACCCTCAAAAGTATACAGAGGAACAGCCATGTTAACAGCAATTCAACAGCAATTGCATGACGCACCACTACAATATCTTCACAGGTGATCGTAATTTCCTTTATTATATTTTCTTGAACACACGACATCACTTCAAATATATTGATGGAGACTGACGTTCCAAGGTACACAAAGCAGATAATATTTATTTTGTTTGAGAATGATTTGAAAATTGTCATATTATGGACTACCTATTATTTTTCCTCTTCCGATCAGTTTCCCAGTCGGCGTGCGGACTTGCTCATGCAGTCGGGTGTAACGAGCAGTGGTAAATTGCTCATGGAAACAGCTGCAGCAAACCACTTACAGGATACTGAATTGACATCCTTCACCACAACATTTGTAGCATCCTGCTTATCGATGCGTGCTTGGGCAGTCTGCATTCCATGTTTAAAACAGTGGTGTGCTATGGACATTGAAACTCCCACATCATTGGGTGGAGCATTGCATTATCTTAGGGGTGCCTGTGCACCCTTGAAATCTGCTGAATACCCCTACAACTTAACATAGAACCTTATGGAGACGCACCCCTGAAAGCTTGCATGGGCAAAGCACCCTCGAAATGTGTGCAATTCTCCATCAATGCCCACATCTCATACCATTCCAACATCTCATGCTATCATTACAGATACTGTGACTACCTATAGTGCGGTCTTTTATGCAATAAGCCCTAGACACAAGGGAAAAAATCCGCTCGAAGTATTCTTTTGCTTTTCGATGGGAGTACCAGGAGCAATATCGTGAATAACATAGTTACTTAATGATACATTTTGACCTGTACTTTCCTTAACCCCACACACCTAATTAAAATTCATTACTTTAACCATGGCCACTAGGGATATGAAGATCAGCGGAGGGTATTTTTAACACCTGGTAGTCTACTGTTCTTGTTCCCATTCGCGTTGATTCGAATACGCCACCACTGATATGAGGTATTCGCAACCACTGCAGCACTGCTTTACCTCTCGTCCCACCAAAAACGGGAAGCACAGGCAAGCCGTGGGGACCGGCTGGCAGGTGGTCTCACTGGACAGGCTCGATACTCGCGTCCGCCACTCTCCACGGCATCCAGGACGGGGCGTCCAACAGTAAGTGGCGGACTGCGGCAGCCGCGCCGCTCACCTTAGTTCACCACTCTCCCCACTTCTGAGCGCTACCGCGCCGCACCACAGATAAAATATCGCAAATCCACCGGGGCCACTCGCACGCACCACACCCGACACCGCCGCCTCACAACTGACTGTGGTGGCGCTGTAGGCGGCCTGGTCTGCCGCTGCGCGCGCTCAGCCCCGTTTCCCAGTCTCGCGCAACGCTGAATGATTATTGACGAGGAGAGAAGCCCCGCCTACAAATGCGCTCAGCTGCTATCTTGGTCTTCGTCTATATGTCAGTTTGGCTGCTTTGTTAAATGTACTAACTGAAGCTTATATGGATATATGAATCTAGTATTTTCTTGTTGAACATTAAGCAGAGAGTGAGCTTAGCGTGAAACACGAGTGCACAAGAAACAACTGAGCGCATTAACATTCTCTGCTCCGTCTGTACTACGCACATCGCCCTTAAAGCAGGCTGTAGTAGAGCTGGTGTACGGTCTCTAAGATGCCGCGAACAGTATGACCACCGCGACTGTACGGAAGGAGTGCGTGGGACACTCATCTGTGCGTTGATGTCTAATTCCAGCGTTTGGAAAACCGGTGAGAGGCGGCCGCGACAGGAGCGCGCAGGAATGCGACGCAGTCTCACGGATCTAACGGTCCGTGACGTCAGCAACTGGCGCAGGGAACAATGGCGGCTGGTTAATCGTATGAACAATGGGGGGACGACGTCAGGCCAGTATTTCGAGTGTTTTCTGCTTCTGGTCCATCTGTGTATTTCGTCTCAAAATGTAGTGGCAACACGCGATCTGCGGAGGACAACCTCACAACACCTGCAACACAATATTGAGGGACAAATGCATGCCTTCGGAATGATACAGAGACCCTGCGTAGGTTACTCAGGTCCCTGCTACTTTGATCTTACTTTTCCTTTCAGAATAATAGGTAACGAAGTTAGTTTTCGGGGCATCTAAATCCTCTAAATTCATCCCCCTACCCACTCAGTTCCTGTCCCGACAACCTTGCGGCACGTACCCTGTGTCCCTCCTTCGCATACCTATCGGCCGACGCCCAGACGAGGTCGGCCAGTGGACATTGCTCGCCCTGGCTTCCGGCCACAGCCACCGGCCGTCCCGGTCACAGCCAAGGTGACCCCCAGTACCCCGGCGCGCACCGCCGTCGTCGTCAGATGGTGAATGCCATGTGAAGTGACGTGACGTCAGTGGGTGATGTAGGAGCTCTATGGACAGGTATGTCAATGATGTCTATAGCAGCTGTCAGTGGGCTGTGGCGAATTGCACGTCGTAAGTCGCTAGAGTGTCAGGCGCTGTGTCGCCAGACAGAGGCTACAGTGCCGTCGTCTGCCAGTCAGTTGTTGTTAAGCAACATCCTGTGAAATTCTGACAACTCACTGTCCGACCCCGATACCGCGCGAGCCTAACAAAGGCCAGTCTCTGGATGCCATCAGAGGCGGCTCTGATATCTGACTCTGAGCTGACGTGTGTCAGATGGACAGCGCGAACCATTGTTCTCGACTCGGGGCCGATGCCGGGGCCACGCGGTCAGTAGTGACGTGTTGGTCACATGGTAACGACGTACTGTCTGTCACTTCGGACGCGCCGCGAGAGGCACTCGTTCATTTTCTCGTCGTCGAGCGCTTGAGACGGGCGGTCGCCCCCGGGCGGTCGCCCCTCTGGCGGGCCCGGTCTGTCCTGCCCTACCCTGCCCCACACGTCGGTACTAAGGTATGCCTGGACTCTGTCGGACTCGCTATGTCGGTAGAGATATAGTTAGGGTGAGATTGTCGACCTGTCTATCAAAATGAAGCTATTGTATTAATATCTGTATTACGCTGCGCTATTAACGTCCCCAGCATCATGGCCGCTGTTTAACTAATAGCCCAATATAGAAGTGCTGGCTTTGGAGGTGCGTGTCAAGAGATTTGAGACCAGAGCTATGAAATTGTAAGCTGCGAGCTGCTGAAATAATTACCCCGGGGTTATCGTAACGCTGAGGTCCATAGTCCATTCACGTGCCTAATGGAAGTTTACCTCAGACAAAGTGGGGAAATGTCTGAAAAAGCTATGGGGAGCAAAACGTCTTTACAAATAAACCAATGATTTGTGAGTGATTCCAAGGACCGTGGACGTCCCGAAACTCTGAGCGGGCGAAACAATCCGGTAGATTTATTTCGTGTAACGTTTCAATGTTCATGTTCAAACTTCTGAAAGTGTCAGAGGCTGGGGCATGTCCCCTTATCCGAGACTATTTGGATGTAAGCTGGGCAGAGGTGCCCCAGATTAAATTAGCAAGAAGGCAATTTGAGAAGAAAAAAAGCAAAATGGACAAAATGTTACGTTGGAGAGAGCCAGCAGCATGCTCTGATATACCTTGTGCCGTGCCTGTTTGTTCCCTGCCCTCTACAAAAATCATGTCAGGCGAAAAAAAGGCATCCAAAGCCTAATTGCTGCAGAAAGGGCTTATTCCAGAAGCATCGGGAGCTCGAAAGCATCACAGGTAGGCTGTGTGAAGCCATGAATCCATCCTGGTATATCCGTGCCTGGGTGATATATTTAATGGCCGTTGCACCCATGGAAGCGTCATGTATTTCGGAGTCCGCCGCACCCAAAGGAGCGTCATCGATTTAGGATGGGCGGGACGAGATGGTTCTTTGGCTTACTTTTCCATGCCACGCCTTAGGCGTAACGTCAGATTTCACGACATTTTTGGAATGCCATGTACTTCGCGGTGGTCGTGTCAATGGCTGCATCGCTCAGTTTCACAGCTTTGAGCTCATTTTCAAGACAAAGCTGGAAATCAAGTTATTGCTATGCAGTCGATTATATTATTCAAAGTTCTCGCCTTATATTCGCAACATGATTGTATCACATTGCATGATGTATCTTCATGATACTTCCAGGACCGCAGAAAATACACTGTGCAATGCGGCAATGCTCCGTATCCGCCTAACTACGGCCATCTGCCTAGCCAGCTGTCCGTCACATACAGCTGGATGTTTCAGCTGCTGGGTTTGAACATTGATGCCGGGCGCTGTTTCTGTAATGCATATTTTCCGGTGTTGCAAGCCGCCATTTATATGCGCATGGGTGTAACCATTGGGGGGTGGCTGGGAGAACATGTCCCCCAATTTCTGTAAAGTGACGATTTGTCCCCTTCAATTTTTTTTCGTGTCCCCCCAAGCCTCAGCTACCAGGGTATCATCGCCTCAAGATTATACTTAGTCATGAATAAAGTGAAGATATATATGCAAGAGAATCACCAAAAATACTAAAAGCCGATCTAGCCAATCAAATGGCTTCATAGGCTATCTATCGTCACAAAGTATCCGGATGACAAATCAAATTTCTGCTTCCAGCCAATTCCGGAATAACATGAACCTTGACCATCTTCTCTTTTCGCTTAGTTGGAAGATTGTGCTCTGCTAGGCAACACATTTGCATTATCGCAGGGCTTTATGCATCTTAGGTTGTATTCCCCTGTTCATATATTGATATATATTGAATTTATATGACTTTGGGTGTTCTTGGGTACCTTGAAGATCGCTGAGGAAAATCATGGGCAGCCTTAAGCGCGTACGTCAATTTAACGTCGTATCCGTATTCGTATTCATCGACGAGTTCACCAGAGGCGTATTTGTATTAGTATCGACATTCAGCGACGGGCTTATGATCATTCGAATAATTTCTGCAAATACTTCTGCCTGTCCTGAACACGCTGGAAGGAACTGCATAAGTCTCACATTACCACTTTAACCGTCGAAGTTCAACGTAAACCGGTTTCTTCGGTCGTCTCCCATATTTTCATCCAAATCTGGTATCAAGCCTGTGGTAAGCTATCGTGCAACATTTCAAATCGGTACATGTCAATGTCAAACTAAGTCAAAGGTTAGCTTGATGGCGATATTGAAGCGATATCGACCGAACGCGAGATTCGGTTGGATTCGCCTCAATTTCCATGAAATGAGCGTCATTGGACGTGGCTTGCTATGCAGTATCAGAAAGCTAAGCAATCAATTTTTTCAAGGATCAATGCCAAGCTGATCCTTCGATCGCCTATTTTTCTTTTTCTCTCAAACCTATCCAAGTCTGGTATCAAACAATAATCAGTGGTGAACACTCGAGTAACATTTCAAGCCCGGACCGGTCAAGCGCAAAGGTTTGGCTGAGTTCTTCAATGTCCTCGCGCTTCGTCATCATGGCTTCAATTTGCAGAAAATGGATGCCATTCGTGCTGTGTCGTTAGTGTTGTTTTGTTGTGCGGCATCAAACAGTTGAATTTTTTTTTTAACTTGACAGATCACAATTCCAGCTGATTTCATCGGTCGCTTCACATTTTTGTGTGGTTTCCCCCAAGCCTACCCAGATCCACTATCAAGCGACAGCCCATGGCGAACCCTCGAGTAACATCTTTTTCAGGTTGTGAGTGAAATAACAACAAAAGATGCTTTGAGTTAGGTAACATGGCAAAAAAGAAATGTTTATTAAAAATGCAGCATGACCTAACATAGCTTAGCGTAGCCTCCCACGCAGGGGTGTCGATTTTTTAAAAAAACATTGGGGAGGCCGAAGTGCACAAGACCGTCCCCCTCAACCAAAAACTCATCGGATTTCGCCCACTATATTTTCAGACCTTAATAAAAAAGATGTATTTCACGATGCGTATGTTTATGTTTATTCAGCATCCTCGCCAACAGGAAAAATCGTCCGGTAGCAGGTGAAGTCAACTAAGCAAGAGAGCAGTACAAAGTACATGTCAATACAAACTGTGAGCCATAGCATGCTACTACAGTGTCATACAGTGGACTCGGGTCCATCGTCATCGCGAACGTCATCGTCATCGTCATCGTCATCGTCATCGTCATCGTCATCGTCATCGTCATCGTCATCGTCATCGTCATCGTCATCGTCATCGTCATCGTCATCGTCATCGTCATCGTCATCGTCATCGTCATCGTCATCGTCATCGTCATCGTCATCGTCATCGTCATCGTCATCGTCATCGTCATCGTCATCGTCATCGTCATCGTCATCGTCATCGTCATCGTCATCGTCATCGTCATCGTCATCGTCATCGTCATCGTCATCGTCATCGTCATCGTCATCGTCATCGTCATCGTCATCGTCATCGTCATCGTCATCGTCATCGTCATCGTCATCGTCATCGTCATCGTCATCGTCATCGTCATCGTCATCGTCATCGTCAACGTCAACGTCAACGTCACCATCACTCTCCCCTTACTCCACACACCAACAAACACATAATGGCTTAAATGAAATATTTCTGCACCGATTCGCAGGCTAAAACACATCGGCATTGATGGAGCATCAGAGCACAGAAGGTCTGAACTGCGATGACGATGGATGAAGTTATTTCTTTGGTGCCTAACATTAGGGAAGGATGAAGCCAGTTTTGGGAAGGGGCACAGCTTCCACAAAATCATAGGAATTGAAAACGATGTCCTCTGATCAAACATGTGCACTGGTGTAGTCATTGTGATCGCCGAGACTAGTCAGTCACCATACACGACACCAAGCAAACTAAAATGCATGCGGATCAATCAACGCAATCGTCCTACGATTTGTTTTACAACAGTTTAAAAATTCCACCCGTACCTAATGGCGCAGCCAAAAGCAATAGTAGGAAACACTGGGTACATCCCTCTCCGGTCACGGACAAGGAATCCTAAATGGTCAGTCCATGATATTCCCAGAAGTGTCATCGGACGGTTTTGAAATGGATTTGTCGGCTCTAACGATTTTTTTTTGCTCTGGAGTCGGAAATGAAAAGTACAAAACTTCAGAAAGTAGGAATGATGTCAGAAATCAAAACAGTGTTGAAATCGTTCGAATTGGAATGTTCCACGCACCAGGAGTATCGCATCAGGAGCATTTTTGCTGCAGCCCTGTTGGTACTTGTAATCCTTTCCCTCCAAAAGGTTAAGTGTGGAGTTTTTAATTCCTTTGGTGGTGGTTCGACCCACCATATTTGCCTTCTTGGCCTCTTTCACCAATTTGATTTCTAGTTGTCTTGAAATTGAATTGGCACGGATCAAGGAGGATAATATTCAAAAGTGTCCAAAACGCCACCATTCCCAGTAGTTGCAGCATACCAACACCAAATCCAGGTCATATTGTTTTTTTCTTCATCAAATCAAATATCTTTGCCTTCCCAAATTTTAACCAAGGTTAAGGTTATTAAACAGAGGTCAGGTCAAAGTATCTCTTCTTATCGCAGTACTGGGAAGACTCTTCGTGCAGAACTTGATAAAATATTGATTCTGACATTCTGACATTCTGCTTTCAACTATGTGGCAAGGTCATTGGTATTTGGTCAGGTCAAGTATTATGCATATTTCACAGTGTCATTTATTGTGTGGAGTTCATATTTGTTTTTGTGTGCGTCAGCTGCCTTGGGGACATTGCGCCCGCAATGTCGCCTCATGGCGAATACTTCCTTGTGAATTGAAATTTTAATTCGGTTTTAGAGCCACCGAAGTAGTACGCCAGGACGTTGTGTGAACAAAGAATGATCCTAGATGATCCGATTTCGTTTGACTGGGCCTTATTATATAAAGCAAATACAAAGCATATTAAGAGCAAATGTAAAGAGGTGCAAAATGTCTGACAGTAGGAACACATGGCAGACGTAAGAAACCGAGCCCAGCCTAACCGTACCTAACGTCAGCTGCTTTTGAAGTAGAAATTTTCGTTTTTTGGAACTTTTTTAGAACAAAATTTTCAACTTAAAAACCTGAACTAGTCTTACCTAACCAAACCGGTATCATTGTGCTTTAAGGTGGTAGCAAAACAAGTTTTTTGTCACACACATGCCTCCAAACAGCAAAGAAATGGGTTTGGTTTGGTTGAGTTAGGTTAGCTTAGTTTAAGTTGGAATGCTTTTCAAAAGTTTTCGAAAATGTTTTCCCAAAAATACAACTTATTTTGTAAATTTGCCATTTATGGTATTTTATTATTTTGCTGAATTTTTCTTCAGAACACCATGCTTATTAAGGTGACTAAGATGATGGGAGCACTCATTGTATGCGCAAATGTTTACCTTTCATGCTGTGAGCAAAATGATGTCGAAAAGTGCTTTAAGTTAGTTAATATAGCATGAAAAAGAATGGGTTAAAAAAATGCCTAACCAATCTGGCCAAGCCTACCTTTTGAGAAAAAAGTATACAAATGTTAAGCATTTTGTTTGGAAAGGAAACCTAACCCAACCTATCCTAACCAAACCTAAGGTAAGTTACTTCCGAAGGAAAAAAAAGGTTTTTTTCATGAAAATGTTTGTGTATTAAAAAAAACTTTTCGTATTATTGTGCTTCAAGGTAGTAACAAGGACAGTTTTCAAGGGCATCGCATGAATAACGAAATCAAGGTGCCCGTAAGCCCAAATAACAAGCCAACCAGCCAATCAAATTTTTGCACACATTCGCCTTCATAAAGGAAACAAATGCGTTAGATATGGTTAGGTGATGTTAGTTTAGGTTTTTTAGGTTGAAACATTTGTCAAAAACTTTTCTTTGAAAAACTGAATTTGCACAGAAAATAAGTAATCCCATCACCTTAGTCACCCTCATGAATATAGTATTATGAAGAAAATTTCCTAGATATCAAAAACACCTCAAACTAAAACCTAACGATCATTATTTTTCAAAAACAACGTATGCTGTGTTAAGTTAGGTTTGTTTAGGTATTTAGATTGATAAAATTTGAAGAAAATACAATTCTTCAACTTTTTACAATTTTATTTTGGGGGATTTTGGTTTATCAAAGGCAGGTTGGGCTAGGTTAGGTTTGGTTATGCTGCATTTATATTGTATTATTTAAACAATTCTTTTATGGTTATGCTACCTACCTCAAAGTACTTTTTTGGTGTTATATGGTTCAAACATAAAAGGTAAGCACAGAAAATGAGTGGTTCCATCATTTTAGTCACATTCATGAACATTGCATTGGAATGATAAATTCCAAGAATTCATGAAAGGTTAGGTTAGGCTTGGCAGCAGGTGCTTCGATTTGAATCCTTCTGTGGGGGCCATGGCCCCACCAATGTTGATCTTGGCTCCCCAATGTTGATTTGGCTCCCCCCCCCCCCAATAATCCATGCTGTTTTTATGCTCATAAGAAAGCTAAAGGAAAAAAAGAAGAAAAACGCCATGCTGCATAGAAAACTTAGTTGATGTTTGTTAACCAGCATATTCTGTAATACAAAGAAACAGATTAGGTTTGGATAATGGACTGACTCTCCACCTTTTGCTGGAAAATTTAAAGTTGTGTAAAAATAACAATGAAATGACTTAATTTCCCTCCACTGTGGAAGTACAACTGGAATCATAAAATGCTGAGATTAACAGATGCTGATGGACTTTAAACCAGATTGCCTTAAACAAATTGCTAAGCCACTAAACAACAAGTGTATTGTCATACTGATGCTTGTACGCACCACAAATCGGACTTGTGCTCAACTCCATTTGAATCGAAAATCAACTCATGAATCAATCGTTTTTGGATGAGTCATGAGTTGAGTCAACCCTTTTTCCAAAAATATACCTTGAGTTGCGAGTTGAATCACATCTTTCTATAAAAATTAGTTGAATCATGAGTCAATCACTCAAATCACAATGAGTGACTTAAGTCTTGTCACTCAAATGCAAGGTATGAAAAAAATGACATAAAGCATATCTTTGTGAATAAAATGCCATGACAAAGTATGGAGCAAAACACACCATAATTATTAATGTTTAGCATTACAATTATCGAATTGACAGCTGCCAGTGAGTAGAGTCAGGGGTATTGAAGTTACTTACCAAAAACTAATAGTAACTACAAATAAGTACCCCTTAACGTTAAGCTTGGTATTCATAATCAATATCATGCATGAGTTAATCCTAGTGTCAGGAACACAACACACAGAAATGGGTTGTTATAGTGAAAAAGAATATGGAACCGAAACGGCCCTGCATTGGAATAGGCATCTACACTGGAAAAAACGAGTGTAGTAAAACTAAACTAATAACTGGATAAAACCCGCGCATTTCCCGTCGAGGGCGCTAGTGCGCTCACTACTTAGGACGTAAAGGGCGGTTTCGAAATGTTTTCGCACGCACGATACCAGACATGCGTTTGCTGTGCTGTCTAGTGGTGGAAATGTGTGTCATAATGAAATCACAATTTTCGCAGCGGTCTGCGATGACATACTTTTGTTGTGTTTATTTGACAATGTGACATATGTAATTGTAGACTAGTAATATCGCAGTACACATCTTTCTGCAGGTTACCGCGAAACTCAGCATATCACATTAATTTGTCTTCTCTATACCTCCAATCTGGATAAAGTTTTCGTTCGATAAAATTAATTGCGAATAATATATGCATCTATTTGTATAATAACGATTCTTCCATATATAAATTTGAAAGGTTGCAGTGTTCATCTGTAATTATATTTTTCAATATGCCAATACACCAAAAAATACTGATAATTGCAATCCTTCAAAACAGTGTCGAATGCTCAGTCAGCGTGGACCTGGCGCCATCTATCTTTACTATTATATACTTTAGATTAAAAATCATCTGAAACAATACAGGGTACGGATACAGACACGACATACGCAATGTATGCTAGCTGCACTGAAGGGTCTATATTTCGTTGCGGGGGTGCGGGCTTATTTTTAGGGACCCATTTTTCGCATGGAGAGCTAAACAATCGTTCAGTGGGACTGGAGGTGCACTCAACCTTCACAGAGCTGCCTTTGTCACCTGGAGGAGCGACCATCTCTGTCGGGGACACTTTCTCGGTTCCTAAGGGGATGGAGGAGGGTGGTCGTCCCCTGGGATCCATCCCCCCCGATGAGGCATCACCTTTCCGTGGTGAGGGGGATTGCGTGCCTCGAGGATCCGGCGGCCAGACCACCAGGCGGCCGGGGAGAGGTCAGATTAAGAGTGCCTCACTCGTCCTTCCATCCATGTGCCCCTATTCCAATGCCCATCTCATCCCAATCCTTGTCCTTTACCTAGCCCTACAACACTAACTATCCCTATTATGAGCAGGCAGGGCAACTTCCCCGGTCCTGCCCACCAGCTCGGTTTTATCGGGGTAGCCGCGCCCCCTTGGCCCGTCCCCGTGGTTGACGGAGTCCTGGAGGTTGAGGTCCCACGTCACACGGTGCTAGTTGTGACGGGGGACCAACACACCTCTTTGGTCCCGATATCCCAGAGGGGCGGGCGGGCCCGTTGGGCCTCACGCGGGTCATGTGGCAGGTCGCCTCGGGCTGGGGGCCTGGGTTTCCCAGTGCCTGCCGGCCCGGCCGGCCGGGGTCAAGGGGTGGGCGGCGCTGGATCCTGGTCGGGGTGGTGAGTCTCTCTCTCCCGGCCGGGCGAAAGCGCCGCCTGCCCCGTATAGCTCATCTGGTGTCTGACGACCTCCCGTCCGCGGGACACAGGCGTCCCCCCAGTCGGGCCCCTCTGAGGTGGGGCACCGGATGAGCAGAACAAAACATACAACACATGGCATCTACTAAACAAAAACACTTTCCTGGTCCCTCCCGTGAGGGCCAGACCAACTCCTACTGCGGCCGAGATCGGTACACCTCTGCGGAGGGCACCCCGGTACGTCGTGTTCTTGTGTTCCGAGGGAGGAACAAAAGCTTCACGTCCCTGTCCCCCTTTCAAAGGCGGAACGCATGTGACAGACTTGGCGAGATCGTTCGATGCGAGAGATTGAAAGATGGTGGACTCGAAGTCGAGTTTGCGATACCGGAGCAGACGGAACGGGCGTTAAGCTGTTCCGAACTAGTTTACAGTGTGCGCAAAGGAAACGAAACTCACAACGTGGAAATTCAAATTACAGTTGAACCACATAAAACAAAGAACACTTCGAGAGGACTCATAGACTGCTTTGATCTCAGGAATGTACCGGAAGATGAGATAGTGGATGGGCTGTCAGAATTTGGAGTGACTGAGGCGAAGAAGATGAAAGTGAGAAGAGGTGGAGAACTTATTCCGACCAACAATGTCATTCTGACCTTCAGTAGGACTGACTTGCCCTCTCAGATACGTGTGGGTTACATTTGTGTTAAGGTGCGACCTTTCATTCCCAACCCCATGCGATGCTTCCAATGTCAGAGATACGGCCACACAAGCAAATTTTGTCGGAACCGCCCCGCGTGTGGCAGGTGTGCTTCTTTCGACCACACAGGCGAGCAGTGCACCACCGAGATGCCATTCTATGTGAACTGTGGCAGAGGACAGGATCCCCATACTTCGTTTGACCGCACCTGTCCTAGTTACTCGAAGGAAAAAGAAATTATTTCCATCAAGTACTTACAAAAAGTTACGCTCCGCGAAGCTCGGGATCTATGTGAAAAATCCCACCCGAAAGTATCATACGCCTGGACAGTTAAAAATGCATCAGTCAAACAGGTTCCAGCAACAACAGGCAACACCAAACAACTTATCGCACAGCTGGGTGCTCTTCTCCGCTCTCTTGGCGTACTTGTCCCCGCTCAAACGAGGCAATCTCAGCGTACACCCCCTTCCGAGGATGCGGAACGCGGCGCTTCACCAACACGGGCCCTCAAGCGACTGCACCGGAGCCAACCACAGGGCGAGCTCAGGAAGAGTGGAGTCTTGTCCAGCGGACCAAGCGGCCCGGCAAGCACTCCAACGCCAACCTGCAATCCTTACCATCAACCTCCACCGGCACCACCATCACCCAATCCATCCCAGAACCTTCCGAAACCCCCTCTACCCGTCAACCGTCGCCAGTTACTTCAAGAGGAACCGGTGCGACTTCCCGTCGGGTACCAGTCGTAGCACCTTCGGTGACCAGACCAGGGCCCAGTGTTCAGCTCCACTCGAGAGCTCCCGACATGGGGCGTCTGGCAGAGCAGCTCGATCTGGGTCCAGGGACCCCTCGCCGAGCGCGCGAGCCGGACAGTCGCCCACGGCGACACCCCCGCCATCACCAACTTCCCATGGCAGTCACACACTAACGGCAGAGACAGGGAAGGTGATGGGCCCACCCCCCATACCACCCCGCGGGGGTGGGATGAGAGACCCGCCTACCCCGGCAACTGGACGCAAGCGGCCATCCCCGTGGACGCCATCGCCACCAGGCGTGGGAGGCCCAAACTCTTGTCAGAGGTCACCGGGTGAGAGGACACCTGTTTTACCTTCATAGTACGGAACGTTCATGTTTGCATTTTGTGGACTGTTGTTTTACAACGGACATCTGGACGACGAGAGTGTCTAGCTGTGATATCGTCTGTGGTACTGTTCCATACCTATTTTAACCCGTTCTAAATGGTTCAACTGCGGACAATCTTACAATGGAACTGTAGGGGGCTGAGGACCAGCGAAAAAGACCTCCAGGTGCTGTCAAACCGCCACTGTCTGGCGGCCATCTGTCTCCAAGAAACGAAGGTGACGCCGAACTACTCCTATAACCTAAAATGCTACTTTTTTTCTCGTATTTATTATAGTATTTCGTAAGGACACTCCTTCAGACACCGTAGCACACGGTGGAGTGTTGCTGGCTGTCCACCATAGTGTGACTGCACAGAGATTGGTGCTACACGCCAAGTTGCAGGCCGTTGCTGTAAGAGTGCATTTTAATCATCGTCCTATATATATCTGCTCACTGTACCTGCCACCCGGTGTTGGATTCCCTTCTACTGAGCTGCGGCGCCTGATGTCAGAGTTGCCACCGCCGGTATTACTACTAGGTGATATTAACGCTCACCACACAGTATGGGGATTCGACGACGTTGATGCACGGGGTCGGTGTTTGGAGTCTTTGATGCACGATGCATCCTTGTGCATTCTTAATCCTGGAACACCGACGCACCTTACGCTGCCCTCTGGCCATACCTCTGCCCTAGATCTTAGTTTGTGCAGCCCAGAGCTCGCACAACGTTTTACCTGGTCTGTGGCCAACGACCCTCTGGGGAGTGACCACTTTCCGGTGTGGCTGGGTTACGAGGACGGCGCGGTACTCGGGTCCAGACCATGCCGGTGGAATTTTAAGAAGGCAGGCTGGGGAGGATATGAGACGCGACTACAGGAGACTTTGAGGCCTGGTGTCACCCCCATGTCTATGGAATCGCTCACCAACCTGCTTGTGCAGACCGCGACTGAGTTTATCCCTCGCACATCTGGCACTCCCCATCGCGCACCAGTTTCATGGTGGACGGAAGAGTGTTGTCAGGCAATTCGGGCAAGGCGACTCGCCTTCAAAGCTTTCGACCGAAGGAGTAGTACGGAAAATCTCATCGCCTTCCGGCAGACTCGAGCCCATGCTAGACGCACTATCCAGGACGCTAAGAGGGTCTCATGGAGGAATTATGTGGACAAACTGAATCGCTCCACACCCATATCTCAGGTCTGGTCTCGACTTAAACGTACTGCCGGTAAATACAGCTCCACACCTCTGCCATTACTACGAGTTGCTGGCCGAGACATCACCCAGCCGGTCGACGTGGAAAACGAGATGGCTCGCACAATCTCGAACAGACGTAGGTGCTACAGTGATGACGACCTGTTCACACGTCACAAAGCCACTTGCGAGAGACAGCCACTGAACTTTTTTACTTCTGAACGTATAAGTTACAACGAGCCATTCACGCTAGCTGAGCTTCGTTCCGCTATTGCGACCCTTCGGAGCGTATCCGAAGGCGACGAACAAATACACAACGACATGCTCAAACATCTTTCATCATGTGCACTTGATGCCGTACTGGCAACGCTGAACCGACTGTGGAAGAAAGGAGATTTCCCACCCACTTGGCGTGAGGCGATTATGATCCCAATATTAAAGCCCGGAAAAGACAGCGTAGACCCGGGAAACTACCGACCAATATCACTCACATCATCACTCTGTAAGCTCATGGAGAAGATGGTGAACGTGCGTCTGACCTGGTTTCTTGAACGACATGGCATTTTAAACAACGTATAGTGTGGTTTTAGGAAAAACCGCAGCACCATTGACCATCTTTTAGCCCTTGATACAGTGGTACGTGCAGCGTTCCAGCAAAACCGTCACATTGCTGTAGTGTTTTTCGACATCCACGGAGCGTATGACGCCACCTGGCGCTACGGCATACTGATGAAGGTCTTGAAATGTGGAATTCGTGGATCCATGGGCCTCTTCCTCCAGAACTTTCTGTCGAGGCGTTTTTTTTCGTGTTCGGATCGGAAGCTGTATGTCGGATCGGTACCCACAAACGGAAGGGGTACCACAGGGAAGTGTGTTGAGCGTGGCGTTGTTCGCCATCATGATCAACGATATCTGCGAGTCCATTCCGCGTAATATCGGTAGATCACTGTTCGTGGACGACTTCGCAATTTGGTGCTGCACATCCACCGCACCGGCACTGGCACGGCAGCTTCAGTTGGCGGCAGCATGCTTGGAGAGGTGGAGCTCCAAGAACGGGTTTCGGTTTTCTCTCTCAAAAACTGTAGGGATGCATTTCTGCCGGCGCCGCAGAAGCTGCCCAGACCCTGCTCTCCAGCTGTATGAGCAGCCAATTCCCTTCCAGCGCGCTGCCAGGTTTCTGGGAGTTACTTTTGACGTTCGTCTCAGTTACAAGGAACATTTTAAAACACTCCGAGAGAAGTGTTTTACATCGCTCAACCTTCTGAAGATGGTTGCGCGCACGTCCTACGGAGGAGATAGGAAAACTATGCTTCTACTGTACCGTTCTCTCGTTCGTTCAAAACTCGACTACGCATGTTTTATATATGACAGCGCTTGCACAACGAGCAAGCGATCACTGGATGTGGTACACCATTCGGCGCTCCGAATCGTGACCGGAGCTTTCCGCACTTCACCTTCTGTGAGCCTTCTGGCTGAAGCCCACGAGCCACCACACTCGCTCCGTCGCGAAATGCTAGGGATGCGCTACGCGTGTAAAGTGCGCCAATTCCCAGATCATTCTGGGTATACTTACATATTCTCCCACCGCTTGATTGCAACATTCGAACGAGCACGCATCACACATGGCACCCCCTTTTGCGTCAGAATGCGCAGACTCTTCCAGGATGGCGATACTCGATTGCGAGGAATTATGCGGGTCGGTTTTCCACAAACACCGCCTTGGCAGGCGGGCCATCCAACAATTGACATGTCGCTCTCCGTGATGAAGAAAGCACATGCTACACCGCACGACCGTTTGTCACATGCCGTAGAACACATAGCCTCTTGTGACGGATACGTCCAAATTTATACAGACGGATCAAAGTCAGATGCTGGCGTTGGCAGTGCATTTGTAATTGGTCCAATGTCTAGACGTTTTTTCACTGCCACCCCATGCAACGGTATATGTGTCAGAGCTGGTTGCTATCATCAAGGCCCTCAGTTATATCGAAGTAGGGCCGGAAGACTCGCATGTCATTTTTACTGATTCCCTCAGTAGTCTCTGGGCGCTAAACCAGTTCAATTCACCTGATCCCATCGTACAGGACGTCTTACGGCTTCTCAGATCACTAACACATTCTGGAAAATCTGTTACCTTCTGTTGGATTCCAAGCCATGTCGGCATCGTGGGAAACGAGGCAGCGGATGCTGCTGCGAAACGTGCAGCCCAAGCCCCATACCAGCGATTTATGCCGCCCCCAGCGAGAGAATATCGGCGTACAATCATGACCTTTATTTCTAAAAAATGGCAGTATACCTGGGACACGTTGCTGGATAACAAACTACGAGCGATAAAACCATGCCTCGGAGAATGGACATCATCCTACGGCCGGACGAGACGTGAAGAGGTCGTGCTCTGCCGTCTTCGGCTCGGACACACTCACCCAACACACCACCATCTACTCTGTGAGGAAGACAGGCCAAGTTGCCCTAGATGTCGCGCACCACTGTCTGTGCGTCACGTCTTGGTCTCGTGCCCTCTGCTCGCTGATGACCGAAGACGGTTTTTTGGAGCCGCACAGTCGCTGTCACTCCGCGACCTCCTTTGTGACCGCTCGCGCGCGGTAACTTCTGGACAGCTGTTTCGCTTTTTATCGGATGTTAACTTCAGAGCAATTTACACACCTCACTGACGTGTAGCACTAAACGCTCGGAACCGCGACATGTCACTCCAACTGATCTTCGCTTGCACTTGATCTTGCTGTTCCACTGTTTCACTGATGTTCCTCCCGTTTCACTGTTCCACTGACGTTTGCTCGCGGTTGCTCTTTCTGTTTCACTGCTTCACTGATGTTACTGCCGTTGCACTGTTCCACTGATGTTTGCTCGCGCTTGCTCGTTCTGCTTCACTGTTCCACTGATGTAATTTCACTATTCCACAGATTTTGCTCGCGCTTGCTCTTTCTGTTTCTGTTTCACTGGTGCTACTCCCGTTTCACTGTTTCACTGATGTTGCTCCCGTTTCACTGTTTCACCAATGTTTTCTTGCGCTTGCTTTTTGTCTTTCATTGTTTTACTGATATCTGCACGTATTCTGAATGGTCGTGCACTACTGTTGGCACTAATCATCCCAAACTATCAATCTAACATTGTTATGGGCGCTGTATGACCGAAGCAGTCGATGCGCCCCTAAGCCCAAACAACCAACCAACCAACCCTAGGGTCCATCTGCATTTGTTCCCAGGTAGTTTCATGTAGTTTGATGAATGCATGTCTTGTCAGAATAATGGATAAACACAAAATTAAAGATTACTTCAAAACCAGAAAAAATGGGGAAATTATACGGGAGAAGTTGCGCAGAACTAAGCAATGACAGAAAATAACCTTAATGACTGTTCAATTTAACTTGCATAAAAGTCCCATGTTAAAAGTTGAAACTATTGCGGAACAAAACCAATATTGGAGACAAGGCAAGTATCCTCCCAATAGCGTACAAAGATACACTCAAAGGTACTTGCAGCGCCACCTCTAAGATCTTGCAAAGCTGGTGCTACAAGCTCTATTGGCGTTGCCTTCCGTGCATTTGAAAGGAAACCCATATAAATTGAATTATGACCGCCGAAATGTTGATGACTCCCGAGTGTTAAAGGTGAAAAATTGAAAGCGTATTCCAACTCACCTCACCACGCCAATAGACGTTTTCTCTGGTAGCATAGGCAAATCTGTCAATTCCAGATTGAACCACAATTTTGATCAGATGAATGTGATATGCCTCCGTCGGTCATTTTTGAAAAATGCCTTGCTTACCTCTGGACAACGAGAACTGGGAAATTCAATATTTTTTAAAGAGAACTCTACTCGGTCTCCAACGAAATGCGACCAGTGTAGCAGACGAATAAAAAATGTATCCCTCTTCACCAAAATATATTCCACAAGATACACGCATTTACAGACACAAAAGGTAAAAGAAGCAAACAGAACACACCAGGGCACACTCATTTCACTGGCGGATCAGGAGGCGGGCGTTCACTGGATGATACGCAAACCTTGAAGCCATGTGTGAAGTATCAGTGGATTATCAGTCCACCCACACCAGGTACCTGTTTCTGCACCAATTGCTGCACCAGCCACACCTCTGGCCTCCTGCTCTCCCCCAGGAATATCTTGTTGAATGTGCCATACTTTTCAGTCTGGCTAATTATGAAAGGAATATTTATTGAATACGCAATTTATATAGAAGTTCTGAATTTCCCACAAAGAAGAATACTAGCAGGATCTTGAAGCATACTATGCACATATTATGCATCAATTTCACATCAATATCAAACATTTTAGCATACGAATTTTGTTCTCAAAAAGTTCCAAAAAACGAAAATGTCTACTTCAAAAGCAGCTGACGTTAGGTTCGGTTAGGCTGGGTTTGGTTTTTAAATTTGGGACAATTTTCAGAAAATGTACTGCTTACAGTTTTTATAATAATTTTTTTTTGCGATTTGTTATCCAAGGGGAGGTTCTGATATGCTAGATTGCATTATGCTGATTATGGTTACTAGGTTGTGGTGTTAATTCACTTATGAGTGAATCCATACAATCCACACTGGTGTGTAAAAGCTGCATCATAGCCTTACTTCTTTAACGTATGTCACAAGAACCCATCTCGATTCTATCGCTCACTCAGGACAATATATAAGTCTATTGATGGAAGTGCTACTTCATTACCTGCGTTGTTAATGTAAACAGAAAGAAGTCCTTTGAATCATACCGGGCATCAAATAAAACACCTTCGAAAAAAAACGTCTTCGAAAACGCGCCGATACCTCAAAAATACTATAGGAGTATGAGAAACAACAAGCTGTTAAAAAAAGATCCGGGTGTCAAACGTGTTGCGAGCCCGTAACAAAAATTGGCTTGGGCCCTAAAACACATACATAGAAGAAGAAAAAAAACGCAAAGGGAAAGCAATGCGAACACCTAGGTAGGGTCACGGCTCGGTAGCCAATCTGCCAATCTGTCTCGGTAGCCAATCGGTAACTAAGCTTATTTAACAAAAGAGATGAGGTGCATGAAAGCTCAGTGTGTCTTTGATTTCATAATCAAGAGAAAATGTGGGAAGAAGAGAACTAATACATCGAATTGAACTGATCGATTCTTTTTTTCAAGCGAGTCGCCATACCAGACTTTCCTCATGTCAAATTTGGCACAAGACTATCATGTGACAGTAATTAGCAAAACGTGGGAGGCCTAACAGAAACCAGAGAAGCGCACGTAGGGTTGGGGATCACGTAGAGATTGCGCAAGGCAGGTGTACCCGTTCACGAACGTTGGCGTTTTGGTGACCGGGCGTTATTAATTGGAATGCCTGATATTGACAAATTTTACATTTTCGGGTGATTTGTTCAGGTGTAATTTTAGCAGTATGAGGTAACTTTTCAAGAGAAACAAAAAAAAACTTCAAACTTGATGTGGGGAGTTATGGTTGAAATCCCATAACGCAGAATGGTGGTAGATTTGGTACCGTCCACAGGACAGTGAATCTGGCCACTAATTATTATATCACAAAAATATAAAGAACACCTTTGAAAAAAATATTGGCAGACATCGGCGGACTTTTTAATGGGCGTAGGTGGACACCTTCCAAATCAGTTTGCCCTCTCTTGCAAATCCTATGTACCACACTGCCATGGCATGACATAATTTGACCTGTTGATGGCTATGATCCGCTGCAATGGACGGCGTACTCCGCAGTCCCGGTCCGCCATAGTGAACGATGTGCTCCGCGGTCCTGATCCGCAACAGTAGACGTGCTCGGCAATCCCGGTTGATTGCAATGGACGGTGTAGTCTACGGCCCTGATCCGCCACAGTGGACGGTTTGCTTCGCGACCCTGATCCACCACAGTAGATGATGTACTCCACGATCGTGATCCGTCCCAGTGGACGCTATGCTTCGGAACCCTAGTCCGTCATAATAGGTGTGCCACACGGCCCCGGTTCACCACAGTGGATGATGTACTCTGCGACCCTGGTCTGCCACATTTTATGATGTACTCAGGGGCCCTGGTCCACCACAGTGAACGGTGTGCTCCGCGACTCCGGTCCGTTACGGTGGACCATGTGCTCCGCGGCACCGGTCCGCCAGAGTGGATGGTGTGCTTCGCGGCCCTGGTCCGCCATTGTAGAATGGGTACTCCATAGCCCCGGTCCGCCACAGTGGACGATGTGCTCTGCGACCTTGCCCAGCCACAGTGGACGTCAGGGTTGAATAACGGGCTTTTCCTGGATTTGTTGCCATCCATAGCATTATCCTCTTCGCAAAATTATCCTCCATGTTGTTTTCTCCATGTGTTTTTAATTTGGATGTCTGATAGCATCGTTCGACAACGAATTGCCCTGTGCTAAAGTGCTCAAGATTCATCTGAAACTTCAAGGAGATATTCTGATGGCAAGGCTTCAAGGAAAATATCCTCTCCGTAGTCCACAACTCAGAAATTGTCCTCTCGTCATCCAGGATTGCAAAGTATAGATCCAACCCTGGTAGACGGGATGCACTCCACGGCCCTGGCCAGTCAAGGTGAACGGTGTGGGATTAGTCGCGGCTTTGCATCATCTTTCCGAACAGTTTTGTGTGCATTAGTTGTAACTTTCTCCGCATTCTACCTTTCGCCTAACCATTAATGGATGCCAATGTCGCTCACGTATTAACATTTCCCAATTCGTCGCAGCCATTGAATCTGCTTTAGACACAGTTGCTCTTGTTGTGCATTTCGATGAATGGATATTGATGACATCAGAAAAACAAATTGTCAGCAGCGAGACTGACCTTATTTCCACTAACGTAATTATTACAGGTACTGACAGCAGCGCGACCAGAAATGATTTTGGGTGCGACACCCTTGTGGGCTTTGGGTACGGCACCCTTATAATTTGTGTCCCCCGCACCTATATGAAGACTCCTTTCGTATGCCATGTGTTTCTACTGTTCAACATTTTGCACCTCTATATTTGTTCTTTATATGCTGTATATTTACTTCACATAAGTCCAGTCACACGGAGTAGTGTTATTTCGGATCATTGTTTGTTCACACAATGTCATGTTCTTCGGTGGCTGTAAAACTGAATTGAGATTTCAATTCACAAGAAGCAATAACATTCGGCATAGACGACATTGCGGGCACAACGTCGCCCGTCGCCGCTGCTGATGCGCACACAAATTCCAACTCCACACAAAGGACGGCAGTGTAGAATATGCATAATACTTGACCTGACCTCACACCATTGACCTGGACACATATTTGAAAGCAGAATGTCTATATCATTCTTTTATCATGTTCTGCATGAAAAGGTTTTATCCTTACTGTGATAAGAAGAGATAATTTGACCTGACCTCTGTTTAGTAACTTTGACCTTCATTATAATTTTGGGAAAGCAAAGTTACTCGATGTCATGAACGAACATTATGATCTGGATTTGGTGTTGCTATGCTTCAACTGCCGCGAATGGTGGCATTTTGGAGATGTGGGAGTATTATCCTCCTTGATCCGTCCCAAGTCAATTTCAAGGGGAATTGGAAATCAAATCGGTGAATGAGATGAAGAAAGTAAATATGGTGGGTCCAAGCACTACCAAAGGCATAGAAAGCTCCGCACTTAACCTTTTGGAGGGAAAGGATTACAAGTACCAACAGGGTTGCAGTAAAAATGTTCCTGTTGCGACATACCTGGTGTGTGGACCATTCCAAAAACACCGATTTTAAAACTGTTAATTTCTGATATTGTTCACATTTTCTGAAGTTTTGTACTTTATATTTCCGACTCTAGAGCAAGGAAACCATTCGAGCCGACATGTCCATTTCAAGACCATCGGATGGCACTTCTGGGAATCTCCTGGACTGACCTTTTCGGACTCCTTGGCCGTGATCGGAGAGGCTTGTACCCAGTGTGGCCTACTCTTGCTATTGGTTTCGCCATTGGGTACGGGTGGAGTTTTTAAACTGTTGTAAAAATGAATAGTAGAACGATTGCGTTGATTGTTGTATGTGACCCGTTGCGCATTTTAGTTGGCTTGGTGACGTGTGTGGTGACTGACTAGACTCGGCGATCACGATGACTACATCAATGCACATGTTTGATCAGAGGACATTGTTTTCGATTGCTATGATTTTGTGGAAGCTGTGCCCCCTTCCAGACCCTGAACTTGCCCAACCAATACTTTGGCTTCGGCCTTCCTAATGTTAGGCATCGAGGAAATACTTTCACCCGTCGTCATCATGGTTCAGGCCTGCTGTGCTCCAATGCTCCACAAGGCCGGTGTTTTAGCCTGCATATGGGCGCATACATATTTTATTTAAGCCGTTGAGTGTCTGTTGGTGTGTGGAGTGAGGGGAGGGTGACGGTGACGTTGAGGATATAGATGATGTTGACGATAACGATGGACCCGAGTCTGTATGACACTGTAGTCGCATGCTATGACTCAGTTTTGATGTTGATATGTACGGTGCATTTATTTTTTGTTTATGTGTCTTCACCTGCTACTGGACGATTTTCCCGTTGGCGATGATGCTGAATAAACATAAATATACACATCGTCAAATAACATTCAAAATTATTGAGGTCTGAAAACATAGTGGGCGAATTCCGATGACTTTTTGGGGGAGGGGTTCTAATGCACTTCGCCCCCCCCCATGTTTTTCCAAAATCGACACCCCTGTATTCCGGACATATGAAATATATAATTTGTCAGTTTGTCCGCTTTCCCCTTAATAGTTCAACGGATGTTTGCTATTAAGTCAAATTTGCTACTAAGTCAAATTTGCTGGAGAAGCCACACGTGAATGCGCACAATTTTATAACTAGCCCGAGTTTATGACCACGAGTGAGCAATGTTGTAATCGGCTGTAGAACCCAGGAATTGTCATGTGGGCACCTGTCTGGAGGGGCGCAATTTCTTTAGAGCGGCGCCACTGTGAAAGCCCCTGAAGGGGCACCCCTGACTGCAAAATTCGAGGGCTGGGATGCACTCGGCCCTTTCTCAAGGGGCGCCTTTCCTTCCAATGGGGTGCCTTTTCATTTCAAAGAGGCGCCTCAAGTTGAAAAATTCGAGCGGGTACACTAGAGCTTTTCGGAGGAACGCAATTTTCCCGGCCTGATGGAAGCCCCTTCCACGTGGGGGTGCATACCCTCAGTGCCAGACCCTTTATCCTTCCTGGTTGTCATTGCATCAGAATGTGTCCCAGCAAAACAGGAAAGCATGTGAAAGGAAATTGCATGTTCATATTTGCTACCATAAAACCATCGTCGATATTTTATGTTTTTCCTGCTGTAAGAGGGCAACGTTTATCATACTTACAGCATTGCTCTATGGTGATCGTGTATCGGGTCCAGCACGTACGACATAAAACTAGGCGTTTAAAGGTAGCGATAAGTATTGAATCTTGCTACTTTTCGTGGAACATTTAGTACGAAAAATATCATTTTTAACAATGGCAAATCTTAAAAATTGAAATATACTTAGCAGTGAATTGAAGTGTTTGAAAATGACATCGAAAAGGAAGTGGCTGAAATCCAAGCCAAAGATTTGTTTTCGGAGGAGGGGTAGTGAAGGGAAGGCGGGTCTGTTCAAACTTACCACTTCCCGGGTTTGTCCCCTCCCCAATTTCGAATCCGTGGTTACACCCATGGGTATGTCTGTAGTGTCAGTATGGTGGTGTTTGATGTGAGCATGCTCCTAGTAAGGGCCGTGCTGTGGTCTGTGTGTAGTGTCAGTATGTGGTGGTGTGGTGGAAGGTTGAATGGGTGCCAACCGAAAATATCAGGTGATTCAAAGGAAATTTTATCCAGCCGGTTCAAGCCACGATTTAAGCCGACCAAAGCTACCATGTGGCAAACATTTCTCTGCCGGGCTGCTTATGGACTACAACAAAGCAGAGACCTCGTAATTGCTAGCCGTGGTCTATTCAACACCTAAAATTAAAACTAAATGATGAATCAAGCTGAGTGGTTCTCTGGACGCAGCAAAAAGATAAGCCTAGCGCTTGATTTAGTGCCGTGGATAAATCTCAAGCGTCCTCGTGGTACTGCGTATTGAAAATTGATCGTGAATCTCGCAGAACGTCCCGCAAAAATATCCGTTGTGTCGTCGTTGCCGATGCCTCTATTACACAGTGAGTATTAAATAGTGCATGATGATACTGAAAGATGCAACATTAGCATGATCTGAATCATTGATCACAAGATATCGAGTAGATACTTTATTGGCTTTTAAGAACGAAATTGTGTTTTAAGATACAACAATTTATTTATTTTAGGACTGTTTCAAACGCCTCAAGCGAATAAAACATTTTTGCGCAATATTAAACATCCTGGGAGATTAATCGATCAGCTGACACATTATTCAGCCATTGTCAAGTATTCCTCCGTGGCCTGTGTGTCCACACATGCAGCTCATATGCATCACTCGGAGCAACCAGCACGAGTGCCTTGTTCTAAGAGTTCACATTGGTTAATTACAAGTTCAAAAAATTGATGTCAGATCCTTCGGAACAAAATTTGTTTCGAACGACTTGGAACTATCATTCGGCTAAAATAGATCTGTATTCTGGGTGTTGTTGTTCACCCTAATAACGATATGACACCAAATCATTAGTTCTAGTAAATATTTTGATAAACTGTCCGCCTAGCTTTTAGAGAACTCTGGATCTTGGGATGGGATCCATGAGCCAAGGTTGGATTCTCGGATGCATTTCTGGGATTGAAGGACATGTCTCCTGGATGGCTCTTACCTGTGGCCGCCGATGTTTCCAGACGCCTGAAATTGTTCACTGTGTGCATACAGTGGCACTTCGTTATATTGTGCCACTGCACTTCGTTATATTATGCAATTGCACTTCGTTACAATATGCAATTACCCTTCGTTAAGTAACCAACTTAACCAATATGTAAGGTTTTATTTTGGCCGACATGACCACCAGCACACGGAAGCTATGCGCTGATTTCTGTCCCACCGGCTGCCGCCGTTATCCAACTCACTTTCTGCTCCACGAACTGCACGTGGACGGACTCGTCCGACACAGACGAGCCGTCCGACGTCGCGGCTGCCGACGTCTCAGTGGCTGGCACCGACGCACTGCTTCCGCGCGACGAGGCCTCGCTGTAGGCCGAGGACGAGCTGCCCTCGCCGTCAGCCGCCAAGCTATCCTCGGGCGTCGGCTCGGGCTGGGGCTCGGGCTGGGGCTCGGCGCCCTCGGGCGGCTGCGGTGCGCTCCGGTCGGAGCGCATGTAGCAGAGGATGGCGCCGGCCAGCAGGACGAACCACAGGCCGCAGACGACGCCGAGCGCCACCGGCAGGTAGCTGCGCAGCGCCTCGATCGGCGAGCTGCGCGCCGGCGGTGGGCTCGCCGAGGCACCTCCGCCGCCCCCGCCGCCGCCGCCGCCCAGGTCGCCTTCGTCCCGCGGGCTGGCGCGGTTCGACGGCAGGCTGACGGTGGCCGTGACGTGGGCGGCTAGCATGGCCGGCGCGCGACGAGAGCGCGCCAGCCACAGGTGGAAGCGCGGGTCGGCCGTGCGCCGCACCACCAGCGGAGAGCCGTCGACGAGCGGTGACAGCGGCCGGCCGCCGTTGCCGACCAGCAGCAGCGTGACCCGGGCCGCCTGTGGGGTCAGCATCGCCACTGGTAGGTGCTCGGCCAGCCAGAGCGTGCGATAGCGGGTTGGACCGGCGTGCGTGTAGAGCAGCTGGAACTGGACGAGGCTGTGAGTGGCGGGCTGCGTGAGAAGGCGACGTGTCAGGTGACTCATGAAGAGGGCGATGTGAAGGCGCGAGTGGGGTGGTGCCTCCGCCTGGCACGACCAGACGAAGCGGTGCTGTGACGGCGTGCGCCAGGACGTCAGCTCGAGGCCACTGTGAATCCAGGAAATCGGAGACGATATAACGAATGGAAAGCTCGGCAGGGACATGCCGAGGATTTGGGAGGTGTCGGTAGTCTGAGCGTATTCGTTGCACCGGTCTCCTGTATAGCCAGGGAGGCAAACACACTGACAGCACCGGGTGAGAAGTCCAAATGTGCAATTCAGTGTGTTACATTTTTCACCGTCTTTGCTTCTGACTTTTGAGCACTTCTTTTTCGTCAGATAGTATCTATCAAAAACTGTCAGGATAGGACTGTTGTGGGTTTGAACATAGAGCTTCCACATGTCTTTTGGGTTCTTCGTAACCATGAGTGGTATGTCGTCCTCTTGAAAAAACAAAGCATCACCCAACGTTATGGAGAAGTAGTCAAATTTGGTCAAACGCTTAGTACTTTTGCACTGAAGAAACAGCTGCGTTACCAAGGCTTTTGCTTTCGATGTCTTTGGAGAAATGAGATCTTCTTTCAGCACTCTAAAGTGAATTTCCAAATGGTTCTCGCGGTCTATTCTATTCAGCTCGCTGTGAACACCAAAAGAAGCTAAAACTGCACTTGTAACGCCTGCTATGGACTCTGAATATATGGACTGCTTCTGTCCAGACTTTAATGAAGTAGACACCGCATAGCCAGTGCTGTCGATTGTAGTGCAAACCTGTCCAGAGCTATTGCACTTATGTGCATCGCTGACTTGCGAGAACGTGAGACATGTGAAATGTTCGATGGCTTGCAAAGCATGTATCGTATCGTTTCGCACAGAGTCGTTTTGCAAAGTGTAATACGCTAACTGCGCCGACACACCCTTGAAAAGTGTTTCATTCCAAAGCTGGCTGTCATCGTAATTTCTAGTGTTCCAGGTGCCAATTCTAAGGTTGTTTTCAGATGAGCAGTTGAAAGAGGAGCTTTGGCATTTTCCGTATGCCACCAGCATCGATACAAACACAAATGCAACACAGCTTGAATATACACGCATTGTTATAGTCATCACGTTGAACTTGGCCACTTTGGCTTGCGAGAATACCGAGCAAAGTGTTTTCAAGAGTTGCTGTTTATAAGCGTTTCACTCTCCGGAGCACAAAGCCCTCTAAATATGCCGAATTAAGCCTGCAACCCAGCTTGTCCGTGAAATACATTGACATCAAGATCGCATCAATAACGGTTATGCCAGCAACGGTTTCGTTTGACTCCTAGCTTGCCAAACATGTTTGCCTTTTTAACATAGTCACTGAGAGTTGCTTTTAACTTGTGGCAAAACAATGTTTTAGCACACACATGCACTGCACGTCAAACTGCTTTTCTTCTGCATAAGTGATAAAACTCGCAGGTGTTCAACGCCAGTTAAGCCCGTGCGTTTGATTCCAGTCAGCTTTCCAGCAGCAAACTCGAATCAGCCAAATCGAATGAAATTAATGGAAGCTCTAGTGGTGTGCCGTGCGGTGAAGTGAGTTATTCATGTAGGGCAGTGCATATCAATCTGCTCTTTGAACTTTGAAAATTGAACGAAGGCAAATCTTACGTAGCTGTCAAGCTTAATTATTCCTAATGTGCTAAGAATGAAGAAGGCATGCATGACTTCGAAGATAAAGAGCCGTTCATGTAACTTGAAGAGAACAGTGAAGTCTCTTGTTGCTGCACTGTGCCTTCTTTCTGCAGCTGTGCTCATGATGACGACCTACTACGCACTTCGGCTCGAGGAATCTGGCGTATTGATTGAAGAGTGAGTTCCCAGAAATGTTCCAGTCGGCAAGATGTCTGCAGACTTGGCCTTCTCAGTTCTGCATTCAACTGTTTTGGCGCTGAAACGCAGGCGCCCGTCAGTGTGATCACGAAGTGTTTTTTTTTTCAGAAGGAAAACTGTGCAGAGCTAGTTCTTCGAAACAGGGTGAGCGACTAAGTGCCTACTCAATTGCTGCGACAAGTGCAGTGAAGCACATGCAATTGTTAATATACTCAGTCAGTAGCTGACAATTTTCCGGGGGACAAACTCGTTAGGAATGACAAAACATCAGTCGGATAAGCTGTGCATATGAATTGAGCTTTCAATCCTAGTAGCATATAGTACGCAATATATACTCACACGATCCCTTTTCGATTTAAATGCAATGCAACTCAATCAGTACTTCCGAAAAAGGCATCTCATGGTCATAGGCACCACTGCATGTTCGGCGCATAGGGCTTGAATATATTTAAAGTTCGTTTATATCTGCAAAGACATCGGTAGATCAACCACAAGTGTCTAAGTTGGGAGGACGCAAGCTTTACCAAATTTGACACTGCGTTGCCAACTTTTGGCGACCCGAAGATCACGCATATGAAGCTACATGGAAGCCGGTAGCCAGAGATGCACAATTTCGGCATGCAGACCGTCTCTCTTCTTGCCGCACGGACCGAGGTTGAATTTGGTCGCTCGATGCTCTAATGGGGGCAGCGGATGTTATTCGCCAAGCTACGCTCTGCTAGGGAGCATGAATGGCCTTGATAAGGGGTGTAAATTTGCATGCGCTTGCCCCTCCCCCTCCACAATGTTGGCTTTGCCCTCCCAATAGTTTTAACTTTTAACATGGGACCCTTTTTGACATGCACCAGAATCTACTTGAGCCTGCCGAGCCTATTGCCTTCATGCATACTGTGCCGTCCAATGATTTTCGGAATCCTGCACCTATTTCATTGATGCATCTAAATCGGTTATGCAGGAACCCGTTGATGCTGCGACGTACGCTAGCTCGATATCATGCAATTGTAATAGTGTTCAGGAACACAGTCGGAGATCTCTCACTGAGCCAGGGGTCCAAATGCTTAATTTCATGACATATTTTCAGATTGAATAGGGAAAATTGCAAGTTAACATTTGAGGGGTACTAAGGCAGGCGGATCCCCGAACTCACCTGGGACCTTCAGCCACGATCAGCACAATATATTCATTTTCACATTCAGAGCACCACAGTAACTCAATAGGCATCATAATATTTATTTTTCCTGGTCATTTTGCACTAAGAAAATGGTGGGCTACATACACAAGCTAAGGATACACAGGCATGTCAGAGGGTTTAACGTGAATGCGCACATCACTGAATCGAGAGGACGAAAGCATAATAATTTCTACTCTTTCCAACTACAAAGTCCATGCACATGCTTTTCGTTAACGATGCACAAACTTGCGTGCTTCTTTCTTATCAGCCGTTCCTGGAGATTAGAGCAACTCCAGTACTGTTATGTATGGTATGTGAAAATGAAAACAAAAACAAATTTTCTTCTCCAACTCCCAGCTATCAGCTCATTTAGTTTCAATCTTCAAATCGTAGTAGTTCCACGTAAGTTACTAAAAGAACAAATAATAAGACCATAAAACAATATGCGTATCGTTAGTGACGACCAGATCCTAGGGCGCCGATAGTTCAGTGGTTAAGCTGAGCGTCTGGCACGCAAGAGGTACGGGGTTCGATTCCCAGCAGCGCCCGCCCTTCCCGCCGGGGTGAGAGGCAGATGCCGCCATATAGCTTCAGCTGCTGAGTGCGTCATAAAGTCACAACCACACCAACCACCAGCAGTTCCTGTTCGTCACCGACCGTTCGTATCTGGCCCGCTGATTGCTGTCCATGTACTTGGGGAGTATGTGAGATATCTGGCATGCTGATTGCTGTCCATGTGCTTGGGGAGTATGTGAGGTATCTCGCATGCTGAATGCTGTTCATGTGCTTGGGGAGTATGTGAGGTATCTGGCATGCTAATTGTTGTCCATTTGCTTGGGGAGTATGTGAGGTATTTCGCATGCTGATTGCTGTCCATGTGCTTGGGGAGTATGTGAGGTATCTATGCTGATGCTGATGTGCTTGGGGAGTATGTGAGGTATCTGGCATGCTAATCGTTGACCATTGCTTGGGGAGTATGTGAGGTATTTCGCATGCTGATTGCTGTCCATGTGCTTGGGGAGTATGTGAGGTATCTGGCATGCTGATCGCTGACCATATGTTTGGGGAGTATGTGAGGTATCTGGCATGCTGATCGCTGACCATGTGCTTGGGGAGTATGTGAGGTATTTGGCATGCTGATCGCTGACCATGTGCTTAGGGAGTATGTGAGGTATTTGGCATGCTGATCGCTGACCATGTGCTTGGGGAGTATGTGAGGTATTTGACATGCTGATCGCTGACCATGTGCTCGGGGAGTATGTGAGGTATCTGGGATGCTGATCGCTGACCATGTGCTTGGGGAGTATGTGAGGTATCTGGCATGCTGATCGCTGACACATGTGCTTGGGGAGCATGTGAGGTATCTGGCATGCTGATCGCTGACCATGTGATCGGGGAGTATGTGAGGTATCTGGGATGCTGATCGCTGACCATGTGCTTGGGGAGTATGTGAGGTATCTGGCATACTGATCGCTGACCATGTGCTCGTGGAGTATGTGAGGTATTTGGCATGCTAATCGCTGACCATGTGCTTGGGGAGTATGTGAGGTGGTTGTCGAGGCATGTGAGGTCTTAAGCGATCGGACCTCACATGCGAATGCATGAGAAGTTGCTGGTGTAGTATTGCAGTCGTTCTTAAAGGAATTTTCCTTGAAATTTTTTTTTAAATAGATTATGCTGGTTTTGCCCTACCTACAATCAGTATGAGACATTATACAAACAGCGCACCCAAAAGGGACGGGTCGAACAAGGACAATAGATGGTGTATTCCCTACGACAAGCATGCATCAACGGCAGAGTAACGCTGTGTGATACAGCATCACCAACGGCAGCGTAACGCTGTGTGATGCAGCATCACCAACGGCAGCGTAACGCTGTGTGATGCAGCATCACCAACGGCAGCGTAACGCTGTGTGATACAACATAACCATGCGGCACTCATTGTGAGCTGTGACGGATGTATGCGTCGGTCTCCCAACTGAACAATGTTAGCCTAGGTAGCTGTGGAAAAATCAACAAGCATGCCAGTACAGCAGGATGAACACCGCATGCATAAACTATTTCTAATCATTATTTACACAGCATGCATAAATTATTTTGTTTCATTGCACACTTTTTGGAAAGCTTAATTCAAAAGATCTTTTTTATTGGGTGGTTTAGGCCCCTTCCTCTAATCACTGCTAATCAGCGCCACCCACATTGTTTCACCGTTTTGCAACAGGATCTGGAAATGTTCGAGCGTTGCGAACGTTGAACCCGGGATCTTTTGCATCCAGAGTTTAACGCTTTAACTACTCGGCCATCCACGCCCCTTAAAAAATCCTTTACAGCGAGGAGCGCATGTCTGTATGCATGTATGTAGATGTGCATGTATGCATGGAGGTGTGTATGTATGTATGTGTGTGTGCGTGCATTATTCCTTGCAACATCCATCACGATCGTTAAGGTGGTCGTGCACAACAACAAAAAGAATGTCACCTTGCAGCACCGCAAGTGACTGACCAATCAAACCGACACGTGCAAGGGTCGCTGTCCAGTGTACGCGGACACCACCCTCATCTCGGTCTTTTCTGGGGTGACTGTCCCATCCTTAGCAGGGATGCGGAGCGGAGAGGCCTCCTATACAGAGGCCTCTCTGTATAGGAGCGCACGCCTGTCGTGCCCGCTCTTGCCCCGGCAATCTGGAGCAGACGTCATCGGGAAGTTCTGCGGTCTGGCTGGAGACAATCTCTGAAGCTAGGTGTCTTCTTCAGACGAACCGGGGATGTGCCGGACCGTCTTGTGCATGTTGATGATGTCGCAAATGATGTCGCCTGGCTTGATGACTCGGTGCGCAGTAAGCCACAGCAGCTGGCGAAGAACAATGGTGATGTGGCCACAACAGCGGGCAAAGAATAGGGCTGATGTGGCCACAACAACTGCCGAAGAACAGGGGTGATGTGGCCACAACAACTGCCGAAGAACAGGGGTGATGTGGCCACAACAACCGGCGAAGAACAGGGGTGATGTGGCCACAAAAACTGGCGAAGAACAAAGGTGATGTGGCCACGGCTCCTGGAGAAGAACAGGGGTGATGTGGCCACAACAACTGGCGAAGAACAAGGGTGATGTGGCCACGGCTGCTGGCGAAGAACATGGGTGATGTGGCCACGGCTGCTGGCGAAGAACAGGGGTGATGTGGCCACGGCGGCTCACTGTCACCCTGACGCACGACCTGTTCTGTCCCTCATCGCAGCCGCTCCATACAGAACAGCAGTGGCTAGTATGTGGAAATACCAGGCTCTCGACCATCAACTTTCCCCACGTCAAGTGTGCATGCTATCGGGCTTAATTTTATCAATGCGACGTGTAGAAGTCAACGCTTTAGTTAAAGATTGCAGCTTGAACTTGCAGGATTTGAAAGTTGTTGAGATGAAATATTTTGACGAAGCAAGTGAAATTAAATGGTGAAGATTGCACACAATTTTAACTGTATAAAAGGCGATTTAAAGAGCAAGACATAAAAGACATATAAAGACATAAAAGATTAGTGCAACTATGAGCCACAAGGGCCCTTCTTGGTTGCACTCTGTACACTGAACCAGTTGCACACCAAAACTGTTAATCAGCCCTCCCTGTAATACTGAAAAGAAAGCCCTATATTCTTATAATGATTGTCTATGCTGTTTTTAAAGATGTTCAATGTGATGCTACTGACGATGTTTTCTGGCAGCTGGTTCCAGTGTTCCACTACCCTGTTGGTGAAGAAAGTTTGCCTTAACCTTGTTCTGCTATGGTTAACTTTAATTTTGAATTTATGACCTCTAATTGCATCATTTCTGTTAAATTAAAACATTTCCCCAAGGTATCCCCTCTCCAGACCATTGACAAATTTAAAGACCTCGATGAGATCTCCTCTCAGCCTTCTATATCTAAGTGAAAACATATTCAATTTCTTCAATCTTTCCTCATATGCCAGGTTGCTTATGCCATTAACCATTTTTGTAGCCCTCTTTTGTACTCTCTCCAAAAGCCAACAATCTTTTTCATAGCTAGGAGACCAAGCTTGGATGCAGTATTCCAAATGTGGCCTGACGTATGCACAGTAAAGCTTCCTGATCACTTCCTCACTTCTGTATGATACATTCCTATTTATTGCCCCGAGCATTCTCAGTGCCTTCTTCCTGGCTTCCTTGGTCTGTTCTGATGCTCCCAGTTTTGTGTTTAGAATAACATCTAATCCTTCTCCTGTTGAGTCACTGATAGCACTTGGCCACCCATCAAGTATGGAGCCTTCATATGCTGATTACCTACATGCATGATTTTGCACTTATCAAAGTTAAATTTCATTTGTCATTCTTCGGACCACTTCACAAGTTCGTCTAAGTCTTTTTGCAGCGAGATATGCTCATCCTGACCTGTTATTGCTCTAAAGACCTTCAAATCATCCGCAAATTTCAAAACTTTACTGCTTAGGCCACTTTCAATGTTATTTACAAATATAATGAACAGTGAGGGATGTGAGATATTGGCCTATAGTTTTCAACTTTCCCTCTTTCTCCTTTCTTGAAAATAGGAACTACATTTGCCCTTTTCCAATCGGTTGGAATTTCATTATGTGAAACTGATCTACAAAATATTATACTAAGTGGAAATGCCAGTTCCTTTTCAGTTTCCCGCAACACCCTAGCATAAATTTCATCAGGTCCTGCTGCCTTATTTTGCTTTATTTTCTGATATGATTGTAAACAACATCACTATCAATGAAATCAACATCATTTGTCAGATCCCATGTCACTGAACTATGGTGTATGGTCGGCAGATTGGTCATATCTTCCAATGTAAACACTGATTTGAACTGCTTGCTCAGCTCCTCAACCATCTCACTATCCTCACCAAATGTAGTCCCGTTTACTTCCAGTGGACCAATTGTGCTAGAAACTTTACTCAGCTTGTAGAAACTAAAGAACTTTTTACTGTCCCCATTACAGTTTCCAGCTAAATCCAGTTCTTTTGCTCGCTTTGCTGCTCTGGTTTTTTGCTTCACAGTGTCTCTAGCTTTTCGATACGCCTTTAGATTAACGACATTTGAGGCATCTTTAAAAACTCTAAATGCAGTTTTCTTAGCCTTAATTGCTTTTATCACGTCTGGTGTAAGCCATGCTGGCTTTCCTACCCTTCTTTTGCGTCTTTGCTTTTGGGAGACATGTCTAATCTGAGTTTCCTTCAAGTAAGACTTGAACTTTTCCCACATTTCACAGGCATTTAAATTGGAGAATTCTTCTTCACATCTGATGGCACTTAAAGCCTCTCTCATGCCGTTAAAGTCTGCTCTGTTGAAATTTGGAACCTTTACCAAATTATACTTGATAATTTCCCCTACATGTGCCTTGAATCTAACTATGTTATGGTCACTTTTTCCCAGAGTTTCCCCTACAGTCAAGTCTTGAACCAAGTCACTTAAATCCGAGAATACAAGGTCCAAGAATGAACCATGCCTGGTAGGTTCAGATACAAACTGGTGTAAGAACAGGTCCTCTTCATGGCATTTCCTAAACATTTTGCGTGATGGGGAGCCAACACCAGCATATTCATAACCTTTTAGATTAAAGTCACCGAGAATAAGGCACTTCCTCTTAAGGTTTCTACTGATTTCCTCACAAATCACCTTGTCAAGCTCCAGTTGCTGAGAATGTGGCAGGGTTCCTGATCGGTAGAAAGCTCCTATCCTAAGAGTATTGCTGTTGCCTTTTCCCACAGTGACATCAAGCCAAATGGACTCCACAGACACATTTTTATCCCCACCTGCTACTTTTTGAGAACTGAATAAGCTATTCATATAGAGCATTACACCACCCCCTTTCATTGCTGGACCCCTATTGCACGAAAATATATTGTATCCCTGGATCTCATAGTCCTGTAAGTTATCTCCAAAATACCCTTCACTGACCCATGCCTCCGTAATGCAAACAAAATCCGGTTCCTCCTCAGCAACATAACACTTGAACTCATCAAATTTGGAACGGATACTCTGAGCATTAAACATCATACACTTAACGAATGCTCCATAACCACCTTTGGCTTTTTCATATTGAGGAGTTCTTTTATCACTAGATGAACTATAACTCTGTCCCCTTGAGTTGCTGCTGTCCCTATTTGCAGACTTTGAGGTTCTATTGCCTTGGCTGACACTATTGGAATATTCCTGAGTTGGCAATGCAATTCCATCCCTCCCCACCCCATTTCCTAGTTTCCCTGAAGGACATGCTCGTATACTTTGCCTAACACATGGACCCCCTTCTCAGAAAAGTGCAGACCATCCCTCTGATAGAGGTCCCACGATGCATAAAACCTGCTCCACTCGTCTACAAATGTAAAACCTAGCTCATGGCAGAGCTTTCCTACCCTGGCGTTAGCTGCCAGTGCCCTTGAGCTCCACTCAGGGGAGGCTCTAGCCCTAGGCAAAATTCCTGTTATAATGACTCTATTGGTACCCTTCAGGGTGGCCAGAAGGGCCCTGTACTCCCGCAGAAGCTCCTCGCTCCTAGTATGACCTATGTTATTTACCCCTACATGCACTATGACTGTGTTAAACTGGTGATCACTGGTGACCTGTGCCACCGCAGGTGCCAGGTCCTTCACCTTGGCACCAGGCCTGGTGATGCACCTCCTGTCCCTCGTACCTTTACAAAATACCCGCTCTAAATGACGCACACGAGAGTCTCCTATGACCAGCACTCACTCCTTACTACTGCTATCCTGGGGGCAGTCATCCAATGCCTGGAACATATTTGTTGTTACTATGCCTGCCCGCTGGGCCGGTTGGCTAGACTTCCTCCCGCTCCTACCGCCTGCCACTCACTAACCTTTTCCTTAGGTTCGCGTCTCCAAATCCTCCACCCCCTGACCTCATGCCACTTCCCCTCCTGTGACCTACCAGAACTACCCCTCCTCTGTTCACTATTAAAACTCCCCTCCTGAGAGATCCCAGCCACCTCCACAGTAGGGGAAGCCTTAGCTACCTGATGGCCTGCGACCACCTGGACATATGATGTCCCTGCTACGGAGTGACCCCTTGTTGCTTTATCTTGCCTACCCTGTGCAACAAGGGCAGCCTTGAGATTGGAAACCTCTGCCTTAAGGGTCATAATTTCTTCCTCTAGTGCCTGCATCCTGGTCGAAACCATCCTAAACGCTGCAGCTTATGCCTAGATTTAGATTCAAATTAACTCGCTAAACAACCAACAAAAAAGCTAACTATCATTCACTATAAATCACTACCTCCTATACTGTCAGTTTATTATCTGAGTGCCTCAAGAAAAGGAGAAACTATTAAACAACTGTTTGTTTTTGTTTTGTTTTTTGTTTTGTTTTGTTTTTAAATTAAATAAATACACAAGATGTCTAATCTAATTTTCTTCAACACAAGTATGACTTATGGCTAGATAGAAAAATGAACAGTTACACAGCACTTATGAATACCCCCAACTTACTGCTAATTAAATTATCTTAAACTTCAACACCAAACACACTATGCACACCAAAAAATAAATAAAGTATGTTAGGATAGTATGAATGTTGTCTAATGTACTTATGAAATCTACACACTTGTAATATCTCCTACTACAGAAATCGAAGCGTCGAGAACACGCCGAAAGCAAAGATGGCGCACAGCACTTGTGAATACCCCCAGCTTACTAATAATTAAACTATCTTAAACTTCAACACCAAACACCCTATGCACACCAAAAAATAAATAAAGTATGTTAGGATAGTATGAATGTTGTCTAATGTACTTATGAAATCTACACACTTGTAATATCTCCTACTACAGAAATCGAAGCGTCGAGAACACGCCGAAAGCAAAGATGGCGCACACGGCGGCGTCGCTAGGTTAATATAGTATGGTTTGCGTGCTACGAAAATGCTTATAAGATAAAAACTAATGAAATATAATCGCAGAAGTAATTGCTAAATACCTATACACAGCTTAGACTAAAGTACTGCCCTGTTGTGCAACGACTCATCTGGAAACCTGGAGCTCCAGCGGCGAACCTCCTTCCACCTTGAGACCTGGCGGCAAACTGAAAGACAAGCTACTGCAATTGCAAAAGGCAAGCAATTATAAATTGAGCAACCAGCGGCTAGCAACGTGCCGCTATGAAAAGCGTGTTAGATTTGAAGGCATTGCCATCCACAATTAATTATATTTGACGAAGCTCTGCTTTCGAGACAACAAAGGGCCCGGCTCCATTTAGCATTTCTGAGTTTTTCAAAAAACAAAATGGGTTCTTTGCTAGGAGTTTCAGAGGCAGGAGCCATCATTCCCCAAGACAACACAAGACTGACTGTTGCAACAGTCAAAAATATGCACGACATTCATCTGCTAATAGTTACAGTGCAGAATGGGCATATTCAAAAGCCCCTTCTCTACATACGTCCATAAAGAGCCACGGCAGCCTACCTTCAGAGATAGCTGACGCCATGGTCGGCCACAGTCACACTGTAAATATAGGATTTCATTCCCACTGTTCGGCGTTCCCATACGGTGTTCAAGAGCATGTAATTTTACCACCAGCAAAACGCCTTGCTTTGTTAATCACATGGGAATCATGGCAAAAAGGCAGACATGGCATCGACAGATTTGGAAGAATGTTGGCTACCGAGCATCTTCAGTGTGCTCTGCAGCATTTCGCACAATCATATTCAGGAGCTGAAGTGATGTGAGCTGTGACATGGCAGAGTGAATACCTGAAGCAAACTTAATAATAAATGCTGTCCTACCACGCTACACCGCTTCTAAAACGAATCAACAAAGAAAAATAATACAAAGAAACCAATAGCAAACAGAAACTCAAAACAGAAAGAGCGATGCTCATACTCGTCGCTGTAAATACTACGCAATCAAAAGGCATCGCCGCATAAACACGCCGGGAAAACAAACAAACGTAGGATGATGATGGGAAACATAGAAAGGCCGAACCCTCGACAATTGGAATATGCAATTAAAATGGAATGGATCTATGCATATCCGTGTTTCCTCCGTGTTCCTGTTGTCGTTGCCGCAAAGTAGAAGTCCCTGAGAAGGCTTTAACCGGATCGACCATTCAAGTGAACTTCTTCTTTGCTAATTGAAGAAGACTCATTCCGCCTCCGATCTGACGTTTAAAGAAACTGGAAGCTAACTCCCGTCATCAGTGGTGACGAAACCCATGGTGTCTACTCGTACTTCGTGCTATACTGCTATAGTCCGCCACTTTGATGACAGCATCATGTTTTTCTGATTTCCGGCAAACGTCAGAGGAGAAACGTCATCGCAGGCACTCATTTCAGACTGTTCAAGAATATACGACTGAAGATTAACAACAAATGTCCAGCTTCACCATTTTTGAGTCTCACAGGAAGTCGGTTCTACGAGTGAACACATCAAATTACATCCAGCGCGCCGGTATAGGTGTGCGTACAAAGCTATGTCCGGTTTCGGAGCCAGCCTTACCTGGGCGCCTCGGTTCTCCCGCGCCAAAACCCCGCGCAGGACCTAGAACGCCAAGGCCGCGCCGCGTGTCTGCGTCCCCCTCTCCCACCGCCACGTGTCTGCGTCCCCAGCCCCCCACCGCCGCGTGTCTGCGTCCCCAGCCGCCGCGTGTCTGCGTCCCCAGCCGCCGCGTGGCTGCGTCCCCAGCCGCCGCGTGGCTGCGCCCCCAGCCGCCGCGTGTCTGCGTCCCCAGCCGCCGCGTGTCTGCGTCCCCAGCCGCCGCGTGTCTGCGTCCCCAGCCGCCGCGTGTCTGCGTCCCCAGCCGCCGCGTGTCTGCGTCCCCAGCCGCCGCGTGGCTGCGCCCCCCCACCGCCGCGAGTTTGCGCCCCCACCGCCGCGTGTCTGCGTCCCCAGCCGCCGCGTGCCTGCGCTCCCGGATGGGTGGCCGGCGACGGAAGTCGGCCCAGTTCACCGGGCGGCGGCCTTGACCGGCAGTCAGACACGACATCGATCGTCTTGTGGCACCATTTCGGCCAGAGGCTACCGCTGTCGATCGCTGACCCGGCGTACGTCAGAGCCCGCGCCAGTCACGCACGCGCCGTGCATTAATGACGCTGACGCCACTGCGTTGGTGCTCCGAGACTTGGTTGACCTGACAACTTGTTTCCCAACACAAGCATCTGTGAATAATGCCATGAAGAAAATGTGGCCCGTGTCGCACCAATGTTGGTGAAATTCAGCATGGGGCATATGGACATTCATTAGAATGTACAACACAAGAACGCCATTTCCCACCAGCTTGCCTGAAATCTTCCTTTAATGAACACAAAAATCCAGCTATGTATGTGTGTGTGGACAAATGGTGTATAAATGCATTCCTGCGTTGGCCGTTTGATGACTAAGTCATCAAGTCTTCCATAGTCATCGTTAGAATGTTTTTAAAAAATGTATCGAGCTCTGGTTTGGCCAGATGCAACATGACTTAAATCCTCGTGCATCATCATACGAGGGTAAAATAATCCATTAAAAACGGGATGTTGAAGTATGTTTTAACAACCCACTCAAAATCGAAGTGCCACCCGGAAGATAAACTGAAGTGCATCTTACTGTATGGATGCAGATCCTGGAATCTGATTGTTTCGGCATCCCGGTGTCCCGGTGTCTCTGTGCATATCTGGCTTTCACAGATCTGCTTCTACTCGAAACTCAGCTCACCGCCACCCCTGGTGACGAGTGTCGCGGAATGTCACGAGTGTCGCGTGAGCGCCACAAGTGTAACACAGATGACACAGTTGGAGCGAGTGTCACACGGATGTCACATATGTCACCGGTGTCACCGGTGTTGCAAGCGTTGCGAGTGTTGCAAGATGTCACGAGTGGCACGAGAAGCCTTGCGGCGCTGACTCTACACCGCGCCGGGCCAGAGGCGTCACGTACCGTTACGCTCTGTATGCCGTTACGCTCTGTATGCCGTCACGTGAGGTGGACGACCAGGACGACCTGCGAGGAGACTTCCGGCCTGCCATGACACGGCTGCTAGAACATGACTCCCCTTGGGCGCTACTTAACCAATAGCAGTTGATGCGCCCTTAAACCCAAATAATCAATCAATAGAACACGACTCCCCGTACAGATGCGGATTCATGCTGATCGTTCGGGACAGGTGTGAGGAGCCGTGTTGAATGAATGTTGGATTTTGATTTGCCAGATTGTTTCCACTTCGTTGATAACTTTAAGGTTTGATTTCTCCTATGCTAGAACCGAAAGTTGTAGGCGAATCTGTGCTTCCTTAAATCCTAGCTGAGTTCATCATCTCCACTCAGACATGTTGCCCAAGAGATCGCGGTAATTCCTCAGAAACATGTGTTACCAACACCCCCTCACCCCCCCCTACACTGCCCTGAAGCGGTTGCTATAATCCGACCTGGGGCCTACTCTGTTGCTGTCACGTGTCGTCGTCATGAAAACTGTCGCCATCACGCAAACTGTGTTACGGCAGAGAGATGACCTGCGAGCCGCCAGCGGCCATCTTCTTCCTGAAGCTTCACAAATGCGCCAGCAGTAGTGTGCAGAATCTGCTGCTCAGACTCGGCGAACGGCTTCGACTGGAGGTTGGTATCAGGACTATTAGCGTCAAGTCGCTTCCTTACAAAAAATACATGGAGCTAATGATAACACTTGATAATTCCGTGGGGGGGGGACATGAACCCGTAATGTATTACGGGGTACGAAGTGTCGACCATGCGAGTGTTTTTCCTTGCAGCCTATCGCATTTGGTGTGGTCGTCCTAAAGCTTGGTTAATTATTCTGTCACTCTTTTGCATGTGGTACCACTTTTTAAACCTACTACGGTCAGGGGCGGCTCCAGAGATGCATTTTTGGACGGGTGTTCGTGAACGTTTTCCACGTGCTTGGCTTCTGCCGTCTGTATCGTCGAAAGTATTCAACCGGCTTTAGCCAAGCATCGCAGGCCATGCCGAAAGACCATTGTCAACACATCTTGAGAGTTGTTGTTAATATATCTGCCAGAGGCGCGCCCAGAATGGGTGTGAAAGACTTCAGAATGTTTATTATCGAACATCATTCAAACGATGGCATTGAGGTGCAAAGATGCTGCATGCACGACTATAATTCAGATGAAAACATGTCGAAGAACACAATTTGAAAATATATTTCAGTGGAGGCTGCTTCCAGACAACTTTTTGGAAGCATGTATAATAAACGTGCTTGGTTCTGTTCGCTTGTCTCATTTAATAAATTAATTTGAGATATTGCCGATGAACCAGGCAACAACTATTGCAAACATATTGTATAGCGCATTTGAAGGCATATGACCAATATGCTTGCCAAAGGCAGATGCGGAGTATATATGATAGGGGTAAGCTTGGGTCTTCAGGCGCATAGAAGCATCGAAATAGAGATTATATAATTTTGCATGAACATAAGGAGAACAGTCGGCCGACGATTTAGAAGTTTTTAAGTAACATATGGGTGAGAAGGGAAGTAAATTAACAAACACGAAGAATATACAGCAACACAGAGAACATACGTACGACGAAGACGAAAACCACGTGGGGTGATGAGTGTCACCCCAGTCGAAACTAATCGTCGAAAAGAGCGACGGAAGTCGCCCATGAAAATGAAGAATAGACAGAAAAACCGCGAAGCCAGCAGTCAGTCAAGCCAAAGCTGACATGATGGAGTGATCGGTCAGCTTTGGCGATACGTGCTCAAGTTGTACGAATCACTCCTCGTAGTTATTCTAAGAAGCATCCCTACCTGATGATCTTCCCTCCTATATGTCGTATAGATCTTATATGATAAAATCCGTATAAGTCACCATTATCAAAATAGGCACATGCCTGCGGAGTAGGCAAAATAGTTGCTATAATTCAAGTCACAAATGAAAAGATGGCGTTTGATCACACACATGGCCAAAAACAGGCCGAGAACTAATTATTCCCCAACGAAGCCAGCTAATTCCGCTCTGTAAACGTGCCTGCTGTCGCTTAGGTGGCGATGCCGCGGCGAGGCAACTACTTCGGCCACCCGCGGCCCTTCCGGGCCGACATGGTGGACCGTCCTGCCGGCAGCGGTAACGTGACGCGCAGTCTACTGGTCCACCACATGCGCATGGACCCGCGACAGGTCGCCAAGGTCGGTTCGTCCACCACATGCGCATGGACCCGCGACAGGTCACTAAGGTCGGTTCGTCCACTACATGCGCATGGACCCGCTACAGGTCACTAAGGTCGGTTTGTCCACCACATGTGCATAGACCCGCGACAGGTCGCCAAGGTCGGTTCGTCCACTACATGCGCATGGACCCGCTACAGGTCACTAAGGTCGGTTTGTCCACCACATGTGCATAGACCCGCGACAGGTCACTAAGATCGGTTCGTCCACTACATGCGCATGGACCCGCTACAGGTCACTAAGGTCGGTTTGTCCACCACATGTGCACAGACCCGCGACAGGTCGCCAAGGTCGGTTCGTTCACCACATGCGCATGGACCCGCTACAGGTCACTAAGGTCGGTTTGTCCACCACATGTGCATAGACCCGCGACAGGTCGCCAAGGTCGGTTCGTTCACCACATGCGCATGGACCCGCGACAGGTCGCCAAGGTCGGTTCGTTCACCACATGTGCATAGACCCGCGACAGGTCGCCAAGGTCGGTTCGTTCACCACATGCGCATGGACCCGCGACAGGTCGCCAAGGTCGGTAGGTCGCGGCATGGCCGCGGCGGCTGACCGGGTGAGAGGTGCCAGTTCGAGTCCGGACCGTGGTGAGCCAGCAGGGAGCAGACTTGGCGACGTATTGGATTCCTAGTCGAGCCACTGATGTAGAGGAAATCATAACGAGGTTTATTTCTTTTGCGATGTAATGCAAAATGATACCATTTTATCCTTTTCAACCGGATTCTTACATATTAGTATTTGATGAATGTTCTTTCAATTGATATCGCTGATAAATGATCTGATGCAAATCAAGATTCAGCATCTTGAAATTATCTGTCAGAACATACATTTTGGTATCACCTTTGCGCCAACCATTCGGTATCCGCTAGATATGTTTTCACGCCGAAAATTGCAGGGCAGCTATGAGTCATACTGCACAATGTATCCATATCGTACGTGTACATGTACCAACTGCTACGATCATTACATGTATGCACATGTACTTACCTGCCTAAGGCATTGGCGTTTCCAGCTCTGGTCTTTGAGGAGGGACACACTGTTCCTAGGTACCGGAAATGATATTCCCTGTCGATGCTTAGCTTTTGCACCATGCTGAAAATAATCGAACCAAATTTGACGGTGTAAAAATGTCACTCGTGTCGTGTTTTTGATTCTCCAGGTGAGAAACTAACATGCACTTAATTTATTCAAGCTGCTTCTTTGAAATAGGGCGATTTGCTTGTGATAAATCAATGTTTTCCAAGATCTGAATTCAAACCATTCGGGAATGGCGAGGGAGTAAAGTGCAAGTAAAAATAGCCATTCGTGGATATTCGTAAGTGAATGGGGCCATTCGTAATGTCGTCACAAGTGTAATAACGTGTTCACCGTATGCATTTTCCTAATACATTGGGCTCCTTCGTGCACTCTTGGGCGCATTCTTAGAGCCTGTCCATCAAGGAGATTCAAGAGTTTTCATCTTCAAATAAATATGATATTAAAGATATACTATATATAAAGATCAAATATACGCATTCACTTGCATCAATGTGTTTAATTATATTTCAAACAAGGCATAACAATTCTCAAGGGATGCATTACAGACATCTATTCCGAGAACATTCAGAGACATACGGAAGTGGGAGTCAACAAACATTGTAAACACACACCGCGCCTCGTGTGAACGTGCCAATGGCAAAGCACGAATCAATGTTTTCCCACCACTCACTGCTTGACTAGTATATTTTCCCTTTTTATCACTGGCTTCATGAGAGGTTTACAACTACCTGGTCTTTGCCCCTTGCTCTCTGGAAGTATCACATTCAACACCATCAGTTCATCTACCCCAATTTTTCACCCTGGCCTATGGTACAGATCTGAGTGAGTTTAACCCTCCTCCCCTCTTTTACCTCCTCTCTCCTGATTGGATCGCGCACAAACCCTATGAACAAAAATGCAATAGTTCATGTTGCTTAGTCACGGAGTGCAGTAATACGCCTCATGATGATTACGTTTGCCAAGGACAGCCGAGCCTGGCCCTCCGGCTGTACTAATATACAAATACTCACCTGACATCTGGGTAATGGCTGTTTGTTCACATTTTTCATTTTACCTGAGACATTCTTAGGAGGAGCTGCCCTTAGTGGGCACATACCCTTCTTTCACCATGAAAAATACATTGGTTTGTTCATTCTGAAGCGGTCTTCCTAGTACCCTGGACCAATGTGTCATGGACGTTGCTTTGCTACAAATTCGAAGGTGTGACATGACTCTGATCAACTTTAAAGGCAAGCGCAACTTGTTAACGATTGTCAACTGATCTGCAAGGTAGGCATGTCCTACTTCATTGGTCAAGTTGCAGGCCACCCCGCATTGACCAATCGACCTTCTTGACTCCTTGATGAATCCTGGTAACCGATCAAAATGCTGAGTGGGTACATCACAGCTGACCAGGTGCAACATATGTGATACATTTTTTTCGCTGCATTTCAAAGTAGAATTTCGTCAGGTTTGAGACGATCACTAGTATCAGGCGCCTGCCTATAGCTGTGCTCGACGAGCGAGAGCAAGCGTCAAAAGTGCAGCGGGGCCGGATCGCCGTGCATCAGCACGGCATGGGCGCTTCGACTGCTAAAGTGATTTCGAATGCGGAACATTCACCGATTTGCATTAAAGCGGCAGAAATAAGATGCCGAGCAAGGTTGCCCATGGGGCTGAACTCGGCTTCCTAGAACAACAGCCAGCCGCCAGAGACACCGAGCTGTCGGAGCCCACCGAGCTGTCGGAGCTACCGAGCTGCGGGAGCCACCGAGCTGCGGGATACACCGAGCTGCGGGGGCCACCGAGCTGTCGGAGCCACCGAGCTGTCGGAGCCACCGAGCTGCGGGAGCCACCGAGCTGTCGGAGCCACCGAGCTGCGGGAGCCACGGGCAGTAGCGGCTGCCACCAACTGCGATATGTCTGCCATTAGCCACCGATGCGCAGGAATGTCGCAGCAAGCTCCTTTCTTTTGGACAAATATCGAAGGTATTTCGAGATATATACTGTGATAAAGTCGGTAAGTATCAAGCAAAACTGCCAGATTCAACTCCGAGTGGAAAAATTATGAACTCAATGTTTCACAAAGTTAATACTTGCGGTATTCAATTAGTGACGGATTTACGCCAAATGGATTAACTTATCATGGCTTCTTACTTCCTATTATTAACTTGTCCTGGGAACTCGCTGTTATATTTTTGTCATGGCTGATGAATCGAAGGAAATGTCCGATGCCGCCTGTGAAATGGCCGCACGGCACTGGCCCGATACCGCCTGTGACTGGTTTCCCCATACGGCACTGGCCCGGTACCGCCTGCGACTGGTTTCCCCATACGGCACTGGCCCGGTACCGCCTGCGACTGGTTTCCCCATACGGCACTGGCCCGGTACCGCCTGCGACTGGTTTCCCCATACGGCACTGGTCCGGTACCGCCTGCGACTGGTTTCCCCATACGGCACTGGCCCAGTACCGCCTGTGACTGGTTTCCCCATACGGCACTGGTCCGGTACCGCCTGTGATTGGTTTCTACGGACGGCACTGATATATGACTGGCTTCCCCGGACGGCACTGGCCCGGTACCACCTGCGACTGGTTTCCCCATACGGCACTGGTCCGGTACCGCCTGTGACTGGTTTCATCGGACGGCACTGGCCTGGTACCGCCTGTGACCGGATTTCTATTTGACGGCTGCTGCCTTCCACCGGGCCGAACACCGCTTCAGCCCGCCTGGAAATCCCTCGCTCGGCTTCATAACGGACCGTGCATTGGTGCATGCGCTGCAACAGCTTCTCCGAAACCACAGAGACGTCACCAGCTAATCTTTGACACCAACGTGGACACAGAACTGCGCACATTCCCTTCCGATCACGGCGGCAGAGTGCGGGGGTGAAGGTGCAGGCGGCAGCTAGTTAGAGCATCCTCCGGTATGCTGTACCTGGAACCCACCTACGAGTGAAGCCTTATGAACAACCTTGTCGGCCATTCTATCACCGGATTGTTGCTGCTGAAGCTGGATTGATTGGACAGGGCGCTTCATTCCTCATGTCCGCTGGTGTATGGTCGCCCTTGGCTCATTTTTATCTATGTTCTGTGTACATTTATGGGATGGATTTCACTATGATATCATGGAAATAATTTGAATCTATGACGAAAATTGTATGCTTATAATTGCATAAAATAACATTTCATGAATGTCATAGCATACGTCTTACGCATGTAACAAAATAACATCAGTACCTCTTCTCAGTCGTAAAGTAGTACCAAAATATTTCACTGATCGTAACTCAAAAGGTTGTAGGTTCGAGTCTCACCTGTCGCTACTCTTCGCCCGCGACCAATCGGCGTGAAAGATTGGAGACGCTACATGACTTAATGGTCGCTGTGTCGTAAAAACCAATAACCAACCAACCAACCTGATCGTGCTGTGTGCGTAGCCATGTACGCCATGTCAACAGCAGTCGGAATGACTTTAGATAGTGAATATTTCACTCCTACGTGATTTCACCCAGAAATGGTAGAGGAAAAGGTAGCTAGACTGGCTTCAGCAAGTCCAATTCATACGCTTTGCTTTGCAATTCCCGGGCAGGGGTTTCTAATGTATGTATACCAAACCATCAACTATCAAGAGGCATACATTTTGTTTTGCAACTCGCTAATAGGGGTTTCTACTCTATGCATACCAAACTACCAGCTATCAAGAGGCGGCAGACCGACACCGAACTCGGCAGCAATTTTGTCAACAAGCACCAGTCGTTTTCGTATAGCAGACTTACTTATGACCTCGCTGATTTCCCGATGTACACGGGATCGTTGGCTTATCTCCAGGATTCTTGCCTTGTTGGCTTCTTGGCTTATTTACAGGATATCATTCAACGAACACGAGTTGGGATAACATAGCCGTCGTTACCTACCAGGCCAGGAATGAATCCTGTAGCCAATTAAACTAACAAGCTCGGTATTGAATTCGCTAATGAATCAGCGAAACGCCAGCGATGTGATGACGCATTTATTTGGACATCTTTTCACATTTTTTCTCAAATGAACTGGCATTTCACTGGCTGAACTTAGAAGATGAAGCTCTGTTGACATGCTAACGAACAAAATATTTCCTGAATGACCTGGAACAGGTTTCTGAAGGCCAATGACGTGACCTCGGTGAATAAAAGCTAGTCGAAACGGATGAGCATCACTATCGCCTCATACAACTGCGCATTTTTGATGCACTTAGCTCGCTTTAGACTGGGAGAGGCACGCACCACTGCACATTTATTGGTATCGTATCGACAGGTCCGATATACCTTTCACTTATATCGGGTGTCGTATCGACAGGTGCGCTATAACTGTCAGTTATATCGGGTGCTTACGTCGCACATGATGACGTGTGAGGTTTGACATCAGCGATGCTCTTCGCCGGATGTCAGCCTTGCACGCATTGCACGTACAGGTCGCGACACCATTATCCCGCTCTTCCGTGTTTGTGAAAAACAACTCATCATAAATACAGACTTCGTTACCCGAAACCTTCAGTAACAGAACCACTACCGCTGGTTGTAGGATCACTAGCGACGAGACCCTCCACATCCGGAGACACCGAACAGCCGTTCAGCAGTGAAATTGCATCCCTACTTTGAGCTGAATTATCATGCGCTGACAGCTTTATTGCAAGTTGCAAGCTGTTCTTAGGAAATCAACATCAGCTAACTCCAATTCCTCTGCAACACAGTGGAGCATTCGAATTCTGATGGGGCGCGTGGGGAATGACTCCAACTCCAAATCATTTGAGAACAAATGAGAATACACTCCGGAATCACTCAACTTCAGCTAACTTGACTCCAGTACACTGATTATCTTCGCGACCGGACCACTTCCTTGCATCTGCTTTCTCAAGTCTGTGCCCGTTTAAGAAAAGAGGAGCACACAAATGTTATGCATTTGGACTGGACGGAACTCGCACGTTTTCTCTCAGCTACTTGTACTTGGGTACTGAATAGCAGGAATAGCCTGGAAGCGGGCTAGACGGTGCTTCACCAATAAAAAAAAACCTGTATTGTGAGTGGAGCAGCTCACCGCAATCGATGGTCATCGATGATTGCCAACCACTCTACTGGTTCCCCAAATTGGCAATTCACCGCTGGTTGGCAGCCACACCCGACAAAATCGAATAAAGACTACGTTTATGTATACAAACGTAGATGCATGCGCATTAAGCAAGTCGTTAATGTTTGTGAAATGAACGAACTGAAGCAAAATATCAGAAAGATGATCAACTTTTTGGAGGAGCCAAATTAACGTGGGCTGGGATGGTGGTGTGGTTAGAGCGTTGAACTATGGATGCTAAGGTCCAAGGTTTAACGCTCGCACCACTCGGACATTTCCTAATCCCGCAGCCTACCGGCGAAACAGTGTGGACAATGCCGATTAGCAGATTGCAATAAGTGCGTTGTGCACCACCAATTAAAAAATAACAGTTATTAGCAAACGACTCCAAGAAGGCTATTTATAACCTCAGGTGGATGCATTACTGAAACAAATCATAGCAAGTACTAGCCTTTGATGATGTTTCATTTTTCCGAAACTAAAATTTTATGCATTCTGAATTGCATTGACATTATTAAGTGAACAAATATTCACAAAGTGGTTCATCACTTTCGGTATGTATAAGGTAGCCAGCATTGCCATCCTATAACTCATGGAAAAATAGTCATCGAATCCCTACGACTGGATGTCTTCCTGAACATCTCGAAGATAGCCGACGCCAAATTAGTTCCGAAAAACTATGAGTTCGAATATTAATTCTAAGTTATACATCCGCATCACAATAATGGAAGAGGAAAGCATGCACTAAAATGCGTTAATAATGGTGTTTGTAAAAGGGACACCTTCACTAATTTCGCATTGTAAAGGAAAGCGAAAATCGTTCACAATTAATGGTGTAGCCAAGATTCGCTCAAAGGACGGGAACAGTGGCCTGGTAAGGGGTAGGATTGACAGAACTTTGTGGCTTCCGTATGCATTACCTAAAACAACTAAATATTCCTCTGAATTAGCCGTTTTTTGGTCCTCAGAGGATCATCTGAACTCATGTATCCAGGCTACAAGGAAGGAGAAACCACTCTCATGCCTCTAGGATGCTCCCAGGTGCCTCGCTGGTGCTCCCTGGAGTTGTAAGGGGCCCTGTGGCTGTGTGATGGTACGACAGTGCAACACCATTATGGATCATCTGGTCCATCACTTCTCCAGGGAGAACAGTGGCCACCCCACCATCCATCTTGGAGGCTTATCTTGAGGTATGGGATTCTTGCAGCGGCCTTGGTTTTTCTCCTCCGGGCACCTATGCGTCTTCAAGGGAGGAGATGATCACTCACTTCACCTTTCCTTGGATGCTCTTAAGGGGCCCCGCTGGAGGTATGAGGGTTCCCGCAGGTCCTTAACAGGTTCTTCGGGTCAATTGCACCTCCAGGGGATGAAGAGACCACCCTCTTTACCATCTTGGATGATAACTACCCTCTTTGCACACCTTGAATGACTACCATCATCTTTGCCTATCTTATATGATGAGACACTGCGGGACTCGGAAGGAAACATCACTGATGCTTAAAGGTCTTCCGAGGGTTCCCTGCGAAAGTCCGAGGGGCCCGCAGGGGCCTCTCAGGCCTCAAATGTGGTGGGAATGCTGTCACATTGCCTCCCCCTTCTCGATGCCCTTGTTCACAGCACAGTTTCAACATACTAACGTCGTTTATCACTCTTTTTCAAAGAGCAATCGATTCATAGCTCGATGTCACCGCCGTCATCCTTGACACGCCGAGAAACATTTAAATAAAATTGTGCCCTAAGAACCTGAGTGCAAGATCAACTTTGGACCGACTGGCCCTCTTCTCCCATTGCTGCAATCGTGGGGGACTTGTGCGGCGTTGGGGCGTTACGCTTCCCCTTAAACGACACGATTTAACATGAATTCGGTTGTATTGATTATAAAGATACGGCTTTAAAAAAAAATGACATGCGGATGCTAACTAACTATACTAACTCAGACTGTTCTGCCGCTATTTGCTGTAATCGTGATTGATTGACAGGACACAGTGGCAGACACCCCCGATGAGGCACCACCTTTACGCAGTGGGGGGATTGAGTGCCCCGATGACCCGGCGACCATCATACCGGCGAGGGGTGAGACCAGGAATGCCTCACTTGTCCTTCCGTTCATACGCTGCCATTCCAATTCCTATCTCATCCCAACATCCATGTCCTTCATCTGGCCCTGCAACACCAACTATCCATACTATGAGCAGGCAGGGCAGCTTCCCCGGTCCTGCCCACCAGCTCAGTTTTATCGGGGTAGCCGCGCCCCCTCGGCCTGCCCCCGGGGTTGACGGAGTCCTGGGGGTTGAGGTCCCCCGTCGCACGGTGCTAGTTGTGACGGGGGACCAACACACCTCTTTGGTCCCGATATCCCGGAGGGGTGGGCGGGCCCGTGGGGCCTCATGCGGGCCAAGTGGCTAGTCGCCTCGGGCCGGGGACCTGGGATTCCTCCCAGTGTCTGCCGGCCCGGCCGGCTGGGGTCAAGGGGTGGGCGGCGCTGTAGTGCGGTCGGGGTGGTGAGTCTCTCTCCCGGCCGTGCGAAGGTGCCGCCCGCCCCGTATAGCCTCGCGGACGTCTGGCGTCCTCCCGATGACGGGACAAAGGCGTCCCCCCAGTAGGGCCCCACGGTGGTGGGACGTCTGCTGGGCAGAACACAAAAGTAACTGCATGGCAAACATTAACAAAACACTCTTCCTGGTCCCTCTTGCAGTGGCCAGAATAATCGGTCCCCTATTGGGGGGGGGGGGGGCGGAGTCGTCTCAACCCAGGAAATACATATTGTAGTAACTCGTCGAAGCCTCGAGTGTCAATTTTTCGTGGACAAGGGAATGATCTCGCGTCGCTGTCACCATTTCAAAGGCGGAACGCATGCGATAAGTTCGGAGAAATTGTTCGTTGCGACAAGCTGAAGGATGGAGGACTGGAAGTTGAGTTTGCGGTACAGGAGCAGGCGGAAAAGGCTCTAAACAGTTCCGAACTGGTGCATAGTATGCGTAAGGGAAAGGAAACTCGATACGTGAAAGTCCCAATTACAGTTGAGCCCAACAAAACAAAGAACACTTCGCGAGGCATCATAAATTGCTTTGATCTCAAAGACGTGCCAGAGGATGAGATAGTGGATAGGCTATCAGAGTTTGGAGTGGCAGCGGCGAAGAAAATAAAGGTTAGGAGAGGCGGATAATTAATTTCAACCAACAATATCATTCTGACTTTCAATAGAACAGATTTGCCTTCTCAGATACGGGTAGGGTACATTAGTATTAAGATGCGCCTTTTCCTCCCGAATCCCATGCGTTGCTTCACGTGTCAACGATATGGAGATATAAACAAATGTTGTCGGAACCGTCCCATGTGTTGCAAGTGTGCTTCCCCCGCCCACACAGGCGAGCAATGTACCACCGAAATACCCTTCTGTGTAAACTGTGACAAAGGACAAAATCCACACACTTCTTTCGATATCACCTGTCCTAGCCACACCAAAGAAAAGGAAATTATTCCTATCAAATACTCAAACCATATTACGTTCCGTGAAGCTCGGGATTTATATGAGAAATCTCACCCAAAGGTATCGTACGCTTCGAAAGTTAAAAAACATTTCCACAATTTCACAAGTTCCAGTATGCAATACTGCACAATTGATCGCACAGCTGAGTGCTCTTCTTCGCTCCTTAGGCGTAATCGTTCCCTCTCCAACGAGACAATCTGGGCAGGAACCCCGTTCCGATGTGTCAGAATGCGGTGCTCCTACATCACTAGCTCCTGAAGTGACTCATATACCAGTCGTTGAACGGGCTCCGGAGGAATGGAGTCTTTCCCAGCGGACCGAGCGGACCGGCAGGCACTCCAACATCAACCTGCAATCCTTACCCTCAACATCCACCGACCCCAACCCCACCCATTCCATCCGTGAACCTTCCGAAACCACCCCTACTTCCCTCGAGGGCGGAGAGTGGACACTGGTCCAACGGTCCAAGAGGCATCTCCAGTCCTCATCCAATCCAGGCCCTTCCCCATCTGCCTCAGCACCTTTGAAATCCCCACCAATCATTTCCTGTCCCCCCATCAACCTTCCCTCACCTTCACACTCCACCACCCCATGTAAATAAATCATACCTCCACCTCTTCCCTCCCAGACCCTTCCTCCCTTCCGGTGAGCCAGACCTCACCACCACCCTCAACTTCCACTTCCTCGCCTGCATCCCCGTCCCATAACACCCGTCCAATCCAAATACCCGATATCAACTTCCACTATCAGGAGGTCGAGAGGCGCGCCCGTTAGGCGAAGAGAGCGCGCCTGGCTCAAATGGAGAGGGCTCGGGCGACGAGCCGCCAAGACCCCTACAAGGCCCTGTCCCAATGGCCGGCTACCCCATCGCCACGAAGGCAAATTGAGGGACCGGCGGTAGGCCAGGCCTGGGTACTAAGACTAAAGGGTACAACGGAACCTAGTAGGCTTTTTAGTTCCAGCCCAAGTGACGTAAGCAGAAATGTGCTAGATTTATAGTATAATCTACCAGGATTTTGGTATATATGGTGACGTCCGTAAACATTCCAAATCGCTTTAAAACCTGGCTAAGATTCAGCTGTGGCGCAGTGAAGACATGATATTGTTGTGGTTTGGCATACGATGTTTCTGATTGTTGGCGTGGGTGTATGAGGCTGATGAGTATTGTTTTGGTTCATGGGGTATTGAGCATGCTCTTAAGTTTGGTGCAGAATTTCTTCAGTTCATGGGATACAACAACCCTCAACCCGCTATCGTTCATAACGCTTAAAGTTTCACGAATTGAAATTGAAACCATAGTTGGATTTGTCAAATATGAACCTAGGCTTACCGTTAAATGTATGCTTCAATGCGTTTTATGAATCCTTGGAATTTATCATTCTAATGCAATGCTTATGAAGGTAACAGATGATGGAATCGTTCATTTTCTGTGCAAATGCTTACTTTTCAGGTTGTATGCAAAATGGCGACAAAAATGACTTATTTAGGTAGTAGAACATCCAATGAAATATATACAAAAATGCAGCATAGCTTAATCTAACCTATCCTAACCTCCCTTTGGAGAAAAAGCTTTGCTAGCTATCTCTTGGAATATTAAAATCATGAATGTGCAGTGAACACCAGATGAAAGCAACATACATGTTATGACAGATATAACCATAGTTCAGTGCCCATTGCCCGTCATGTAGAAAACATTAGCTGGCACTAAGATGTAAGTATATTTGGCATGACATGTGCCTCATTTTCTGCTCTCTAGCCCTGTGCTAAGTAATAAGAAGGTAAGGTATTTTGTAGATGAAGTGGGAAGTATCTGATATGTAGGTTATCAGAATTAATTTTAGGACTTTATCTGTGTTTCAATATATGCATGTTGGAGTTGCTCCAGAGCTTTATGGGCAGAATTAAGATGCATTTTGATGGAAATATCCTCCTTTCCAACTATGATGCTTTTGTGAACTCAATTTGCTTATGAATTATCATGCATAATTAATGGAATTTTCTCACTGGAGTCCATATTCATTGAAACATTCTTTCTGCATGATCACATCCTGGACCATAAATACTAAATGCACTGAATACACTTCGGATAAAAATTGGACCAACTACATGCATGCCTAACAAGATAAGTAAAGCAGAAAGCCACAGCGTTTTCCGACAAGTAAGGTACATTTTTTTCTGACAGCAAATGATGTCAGCATTCGGTACAAATACCTGGTTGTGATGCTGGAAGATTAATCATATGTGTGGTTTTCCCTTATTCCGAAATGGTGTGGAAAATGGAGCTGAAACACGTCTGTGTACATTCCTGCCAATATTATAAGCCTCAGTACACTGAGTATTCAATTCCGGGTCAATTCCACTTGAGGTTTCATCACTTCAGCGAGGGAGTTGGTAACCCTGTTCCCTCACTCTGGGATACACTCACGGCCAATGCTATCGACAGGCCTTCTAGGCTGGTGCAGGGGAAAATTAAAGCTTTTTATCCAGATGTCTCCAAGTGTTTGCTTGAAAAAACAAGGAATCAACAACTTTAAGATGCAGTGTTTTGAGGTTATAGCAGGGACTGCTCCTACTGCTCGCACCACCTTCCCTTCCCCAACAACAGAACCACCTATATTTTATGAGCTGGATTTTACATTGGAGGTCTAAGTAAGCCCCTTTCAGTGATTAAGACTCGGGGTTCACACATCCCAGATAGAGTAGCGTGAACAGTGGCGTACCTAGTATTTGCATGCAGGAGCAAACGGATTTTTAGATGGCTCAAGCAAAACTCATACAAATAGTCGCCGGATTTCGATCGGTGTATTTCATAGGTACCCATTGTTGTCTTATATTGATATAAATAGGAACAACTTATCAACTTACGCCGCCCCGGTAGCTCAGTTGGTCAGAGCACTGGTCTGCACCGGTCTCCCCCGTCCTGGCAACACAGGGCTCGAGTCGCTTCGCGCGTTCGCATTTATGCCCCCGGCCGGGAGTGTTAGATTCTTGGTAGCTGGCCCAATAATGCTGGGGACAAGCTACCGGGCGACCGTGTCGGTGCATTGGCGGGACGTTAGACTTTTGATAAAAATTCTGCCTTTGAACTGGAATTCATGGATCAGGTGGTGGGGCCAGGGTTCACGCAACAAGCTCTGCTTTGGAATAGAACCCTGGTTCCTGAAGCCACCCCAGCAACAACTAGAACTAAATTTCTTTTTAAAAAACTTAATTTGACGCTGCAAGATGCCAAACCCATCACCATCTTTCCCATGTCAATGGATTTCGACCTTCTTCGTCATGTTAAAATACTTACGAAATTACCGGCAAGTTTTCGTATATAAGACGGCCGGCATATATATAGTAATTAAATTGTGGTAATACGTGGTAATTAAAAGTATAAATTATTAGGGGATAGAGCCAGCATTGAGGGTGCACTTGCCCCTAAAGAATATGGAAAAAGCCTGGTCTAGACGCATATGAATGAAAAATGGAAAATAATCCTGAAAACCAGCTGCATGTTCCGTATCTGCACATGGGTGAAAAGGGTATGCTATTCCAATCAGTACCTTCACCGGCAGCCTAAATGTAATGTTGGCGCATTTTCCTTGTCGGAGGGCTTTCACCTTCCCATGGGAAACGCATGCCCCTTGTGCCCCAATCCTTGTTTACGGCCCTGAACCGAGTAGGGAGGAATTATGTTGCAACAGTTATCTCTTACTTACTCCTACCCCTCCGTCCCGGCCGTGATCTTCAGTTGGCCTGTCCCATCATACTGCTACTACCCGTCGCACCGCGCGATTCCTGCGGCGCTCGACATGAATGTAGTCAGCGTGGGTTCAAGGAAAGGGTCCTAGTGCTAGGGAAAAATACTGGTCATATTCGGGGTCATAACAAGTTTCTTCAAGCTTTCGAATGAACCTGATTTTATCCAATTTTGGTGGTATTTAATATCGGAAATGTTGTGTGGAAAACACGTAAGTTTGGCTGGAGCGCCTACGGGGCTGAGTAATTGTCCAGCCCATGTGACGTCACCGGTTGCAAAACTATGTTGGAGGGCCCCGGGCCAGGCTACTTACGACATGGGCACTCCCCCACCTCCTCCCCGGCTGGGGGTACGGAAACGAGGCCTGCCGCCTTCTGGCTCACCACTGGATCAAGAATCGCCGAACACACGGCCTAGAACTCAACTTTAAACTACTTCTACCCAATTCAGCCTCGTCATACTCTTTGGTTTTACAATGGACCCCGTTAAGATGGTGATCTGCGATCAGCTGTGATACATCTTTTGTGCTTTAAGTCTCTTTTTATCACTTGAATGGATGCCTTAAACACAATATCACAATGGAATTGTAGGGGGATAAGATCTAGTGCCCAGGACTTGCAGGTGGTGCTAAGACAACACTATCCGATTGCGGTGTGTCTCCAAGAAACAAAGCTTACAGGAAACTATAATTACACGATCAATAATTACCAAGTATTACGCAAGGACATAGCAACCGACACCGTAGCACATGGTGGTGTGTTGCTGGCGGTACACTGCAGCGTACCCGCGCAGCAGCTATATTTAAATACAACTTTGCAGGCTATCGCCGCACGCATTCATCTTAGCCATAGACCGGTGTCAGTGTGTTCACTATATCTACCTCCCGGGCCTGCATTCCGGCATTAGACATCTGATATCTCAACTCCCACAACCATTTTTGATTTTAGGAGATTTCAACTCTCATCACACCGTCTGGGGATGTGATAGTGTTAACGCCCGCGGACAAGCTTTACACTCACTGCTATTAAACGAAGCTCTATGTTTTTTTTTTAAACACAGGTACACATACACATTTCACTCTACCCTCGGGTCATTCATCGGCACTAGACCTGAGTCTTGCGAGCCCGCAACTAGTGGATTCATTTGAGTGGTCGGTGCACACCGATCCTTTTGGTAGCGACCATTTTCCTGTGTGGCTATCTTATCGTGATGGGTCGATTCTTGCTTCTAGACCTCCTCGTGGAATCTCAGGAAAGCAGATTTGACACTGTTCGCAGATAAAATGGAGACCATTGTCGGTGCGGACTGTGAACTATCTCCTCCAACTGTAGAAGAGTTCACCTCTAAGCTTCTACAATCAGCAGAAGGAACTTTTCCGCGCACCACAGGCACTCCTCGTCGCACCCCTGTCCCGTGGTGGACGGACGCCTGTCGCGACGCTATACGGACACGTAGGCGAGCTTTCAGGGCCTTCGACAAACGAAGCACAACTGCGAATCTTGTAGTATTTAGACGAGCACGTGCCCTCGCGCGTCGTACCATCCGGGAGGCCAAGCGAGTCTCCTGGAGAGAGTATGTGAGTAAACTTTCCCGTTTTCGGCCATATCACAAGTGTGGTCACGTGTGAAACGCATTTCAGGCCATTATGAGTCGTTACAACTCCCGGTTTTGGATGTTGCTGGACGACGGATTATGCACCCTGCTGAGGTGGCTCACGAAATTGGGGAAGTATTGTCGGAAAGATGTCGCGTGAGCAACCTGGACGCAAAATTCCTCCGTTTGAAACGTCGCTGCGAGGAAACATCTATAGACTTTTCAACCTCTGTTCCACTAAATTATAACCAATCTTTTACATTAGCCGAACTAACGTCAGCCATAAACTCCCTGCAGAACGTGTCGGAAGGACTGGACTGCGTCCATAATAGTATGCTAAAGCACCTGCCAGTGAACGCCGTCCATGAACTCTTATGTGTATTTAATAAACTTTGGCATAGCGGCAGCTTCCTGGCTGCAGGCCATTGTGGTGCTTCTGCTTAAACCTGGAAAGAATGCATATGGTCCACATAGTTATAGGCCTATTTCACTCACATCATCATTATGTAAGCTTTTGGAGAAGCTGGTCAATGTCAGACTTGCATGGTTCCTAGAAACAAACAACATTTTGGCTAACGCCCAGTGTGGTTTTAGGAAGTATCCCAGTACAGTGGATCACATTTTAGCTCTCGACACTACTGTACCTGTTGGCTTTAGCGAAAAACGACATGTTGGGACCATATTTTTCGACATAGAGAAAGCGTATGACACTACATGGCGGTACGGTGTCTTGAAGAAAGTGTTTAACTATGGGATTCGTGGTGCGATGGGTATCTTCATCAACAATTGTCTATGTGATCGGTTTTTCCAGGTTAGAATTAGTAAGTGCCTTTCTCGACGTTTTACACAAGAAAACGGTATACCACAAGGCACCGTTCTAAGTGTCGCATTGTTTGCTATCGTGATAAACGATATTGGGAATTGTCTACCACAGTTCATCGGTCGGTCCCTCTTTGTAGACGATCTTGCGATATGGTCCTGTGGCGCTAGCACTCATTCTGTGGAGCGGCAGCTGCAACTGGCGGTGAATCGGCTTCAAAGGTGGAGTTTTACAAATGGACGTATGTTTTCCAAATCGAAGACTGTGGGTGTTCATTTTTGTCGTCGTCGTCGACCATGCCCCGATTTTTCAGTGAAAATGAGATCCCTACCAAACCAGTTTGGAAGTTTTTGGGAGTGCACTTTGACAATCGCCTGACATATCGGGAACACTTTAGAATTCTTATGGATAGATGTTTCAGGCATTGAATATCTTGAAGTGTGTGGCAAGAACTTCTTATGGTGCAGACCGTAAGACATTACTGCTTTTTTACAGATCACTCATCCACTCCAAGCTTGACAATGGCTGCTTCGTTTACGACTCGGCTTGTACATCTGATAAGCGAACGTTGGATGGTGTGCACAACGCAGACTTGCGAATTGCCACTGGTGCATTTCGAACGTCCCCTACGGCAAGCCTTCTGGTTGAAGCGCATGAGCCACCCCTTGCCTTGCGGCGTATCATGTTTGGAATGAGATACGCATGCAATCTCTCACAATTTCCAGACCACTCCACAAATGATATGGTGTTTTCGTCACGCATGGTGAACCTATTCCATGGATTATCTAATCAGCGTTCGTCACCTTTCTGTATCAGGCTCTATAATACACTGCGTCGGAGTGGAATCACTTTCCGTAACGTGATCAAACTGAGCACTCTGGATACTCCTCCCTGGGAGTTACGGGCGCCGAAAATGGATGTTACACTGAGCGAAAACTACAAACATGATACCCTACCTCAAGAGTTCCGAATTCAAGCATTGGACCTCATGGCGTCCTACGTCGGCTACAAGACAACACACACGGACGGTTCAAAGATCGAAGCTGATGTTGGCTTGGCGTTTGTTAGCGGGTCCGCCACACGATCTTTTACGCTACCTGTGCAGGCATCCGTCTTCACATCGGAATTGGTAGCCATTAACAAAGCATTGTGCTTTATGCAAGTATCTGACGAAACATTGCACCTCATCCTAACAGATAGTCTCAGTAGCCTTATGGCACTGAGATCTTTTAATTCATCACACTCCATTGTCCAGGAAATAGTTTACGGTTGACGTCACTACGTGCAAATGGTAAGACCATCGTTATGTGCTGGATTCCGAGCCACGTCGGTATATCGGGGAATGAGGCTGCTGACGCGGCTGCAAAGCGAGCAGCACAGAATCCGTGTACACGGTATATGGCCATTCCTGCTAGAGATATATATACAGTCATTAACAATTATGTTTTTCGGGAGTGGCAGGTGCTTTGGGACGCGGTCGGTGAAAACAAGCTTCGGAAAATTAAGCCTAGCATCGGCCAGTGGTCCTCGTGCTCGCGTAGGACTAGGCGAGACGAGGTGACACTGTGCCGCCTACGCGTTGGCCATACGTACGCAACTCACAGATATCTTCTTTGTGGTGATGACATGCCCACAATATCATATGCCCGAGATGCCAGGAACGTCTTTCAGTGAGTCATATCTTAACCGCATGTCCTCAGCTTTCTAATGTTTACAAGCACTACTTTGGTCGATCGCAGGCACTATCAATTCGTGATGTTCTTGGGGATGACTCGGTCGGGGATGACTCGGTTGGGGATGACTCGAGTACTACAGTGGCAGACAGATATGCCATTTTACAACTGAAATAACACTCGACGTACCAACCTTATTAACGCGAATTATGTAGTGGCTGAGCAGTGGAAGCAAAGCAGCGCTCACGATCACAGTTCATATGCCAGTGGCGGTATGTCGGGTGCGTACCTCGGGGGCGGTATTACAACCCATATGTATCGCAAGGTTGTTAGGTAGGCATTACAAATGTTGTTCCCGAAATCTATGAGGAAAGAAATACATGAGCAGTGGAAAAATTTCGTCTTCTCAAAGCCTGCAGCCAGACTAACACTGAATAAAACCATGTCTTTCCCCAATATATTACTGGGGGGGGCAGCCGTGTGTCCCAGAAATATTGTACTATCAACACCCAGGGAAAACACCCCCCTCGACTGTTACTAACGTCCCACCAGTCTGGTCTGGCACGCAGACTCAGTTCGGCTGAGGAGTTACGCACGGCATCGGGAACCGGTTACTCCAGCCACGAGTTTGAAATCCTGCGGCACGGCAACAGAACCTGTCCGTTCTGTGCACGGACCAGCGTGAGGCGCCATCAGGGGCGCGAGATGGGCGCCTGTCCGTTCTGTCACGGACCAGCGTGAGGCGCCATCAGGGGCGCGAGATGGGCGCCTGTCCGTTCTGTGCACGGACCAGCGTGAGGCGCCATCAGGGGCGCGAGATGGGCGCCTGTCCGTTCTGTGTACGGACCAGCGTGATGCGCCATCAGGGGCGCGAGATGGGCGCCTGTCCGTTCTGTGCACGGACCAGCGTGAGGCGCCATCAGGGGCGCGAGACGGGCGCCTGTCCGTTCTGTGCACGGACCAGCGTGATGCGCCATCAGGGGCGCGAGATGGGCGCCTGTCCGTTCTGTGCACGGACCAGCGTGATGCGCCATCAGGGGCGCGAGATGGGCGCCTGTCCGTTCTGTGCACGGACCAGCGTGAGGCGCCATCAGGGGCGCGGGATGGGCGAGGGCAAGAGACGGGTTGTGGGTCTCCACTGCTGCAGACACAGGATCGAGAACCATCCCGCAACAAGGAACCTGTGCACCTACTTCGACCACGTTTTCCAAGCAGCCAATACGCAAGCATGCGTCTTTCCGCCTCTAATTTTCGTGTAATTTGAGAATCAAAGGAATCGTACTTTGTTGATTCGGCACAGTGCATTGGCATTCGGAATGAGCCATCGTTTTTTGGCACATGAGCCCGGTTGTGGAAATAGTACCTCAGTTTCAGTATACGATCACTTTGGAAAAAAAAACATTGGCCTCAGCCAAAATTGGCTGCAATATTGTCGAAATTGGCCCATTTTCAGAATATGGTATGGCTATATGAAACTGAAATGCACAATGCTGAATTGTCGAGCTAGCGTAGGTGCTATGCTATTTCGCGATCCCATTGGTCTCACAGCTTTCCCGCTCAGTTTATGCCGCGTGCAACAGTTCAGCGTGGCACCGTCCATCGAGCTGACACCAGCCATATGACGTAGTCACGTGACCGACGGCTGGCTCGTTGGCTCTTAGCTGGTGTCCGTTGGACGAGTTCTGGAAGGCTCCGCTATAAAACACTTTCTCTAAATCTCTAAATAAAGGATGTGTACACTTAAAAGCGAATGTTATGGTGAAGACCTACAAATCAATCTTTAAGGACCAGGGAATTAGATATAAAATGCTGCTACGAGATCTTTATTATGGCTTCATAGATGTCACGGTCCCACATAATGGGAAAATTGATGTTTTCTTTTCTTTTACCCGTATATGCATAGTCTTGTATTGTATCTATATATGGGAAGAGACCCGGGCGAGTTCCGCGCTCGCTCATTATCGCTCATTATGGGCGAAATCGTAGAGCATCTACCAGTGCCCGGGCACCACGCTGGTGCCTGGGGGTGAAATGATCGCACAAGTATGCCGGCCTGTCGGGGCGGCACACGCGTGACCTCTCGCTCACGCGGCTCGACGCACATGGACGGAATATGTGGGTCTGTCGAAGCCGCACAAGCAGAGAGAAACGGCTGAGAAGAAGACGAGGGCCGGGTTTTGCGTGCATGCTTTTGGGAAGCAAGAGATCATGCTGAACTCTTCGTGAAGCTTGGGAAGCGGTTTTGAAGTGATGCAATAGATGATCATATAGCAAGCATACGTGGCAGCTATGAGCACGAAGCAGCAGCCAAATACGAGAAGCGTTCTGCACCGGACGAGCCTGCACGGACGAGACCGTCAACACCTTGCTACGGTATCCCAAAATAGTTCTTGCATTATCAGAATCCGCAACCATCGAAGACGTCTTGCTCGTACTAAATTTAGACCTCCTGGCATGCACTTGAAATGTCCTGATGACCATACAAGCGAAATGTTTGCACAATTCAAAATGTCAGAAAGTTCTTGGTGCCATGGTCATGCTTGACAAAACAGAAAGCCCATGAGTAGAATGGCATACAGTTCTGTTGGGAAAATCCACCATTGTTGATGTAGTGGAAACGATTTGAAACGCACTGAGTCCACAAAGGCACAGCCGACTCCACATCCAATCGGTAACCCAAATCAGTCAGAAAACAAATCAGTATAGATCTGCATAGAATGCCTGAGCCTTGTATTCGTGACTCCTGCTCAGTGCCAAGCAACAAAACAAACCAATTCAAGGCAGAGTTCTACGGGTGACACGATGCTTTATGCTTACGAATAATGAGCTTCCGATTCGCCCTTCGACGGGCGGCCGAATAATCAGGTTGCATAGTAATAATACTGAGAATAATAATAGTAATATCAACAAGACACACACACTCACATGTACATATATATATATATATATATATATATATATATATATATATATATATATATATATTTATTTATATAATATTTACATAACTATATATATATATATATATATACATATATGTATCTATGAACATACAGAAGATTCTGCTTCTGCCATGTATATATTGCACGTTCTCCCAAATCAACGCTCGCATCGAAGTCACGTCCTGCCCAAGTGATCGTCCGCATTCTTCACAGGTGACTGTCTCACCCTCAGGCGGCAGGTCGTCATTATCAGGTGACTGTCACCCTCAGGCGGTAGGTCGTCATTCTCAGGTGACTGTCACCCTCAGGCGGCAGGTCGTCATTCTCAGGTGACTGTCACCCTCAGGCGGCAGGTCGTCATTCTCAGGTGACTGTTTTTAGGCGGCCACCCTCCCCAGGCGGTCGCCCATTTCAGGTGACCGTCCTCCTCAGGTGGCAGAGCTCTTCAGACGGGCGTCCTACGCAGGTGGCCGTCATTTTCAGATGACCCTCCTCCTCAGATGCCCGTCCTCCTCAGATGACAGAACTCCCAAGGTGACCGTCCTGCTCAGGTGGCAGAGCTCCTCAGACGGGCGTGCTCCGCAGGTGGTAGGCGAGTCAGCCGTCTGGCTGACGGTACTTCGCCGCCCGGTGGACCAGTTCATCTCCATGTTCGAGTACTACGGCCTGGAGGAGGCGTGGAACATCTCGCTGGCAGAGTTCGCCGCGGCGCCGCCCGGCCTCCTGCCGCTAGTCGACAATGCCACACACTTCGTCCCCAACCAGATGACGTTCGACCTCGGATATGACGTCAAGACATTGCTGGCGAGTTTCTTCGGCCGGACTTTTGCTGATTCAGGCGGCAGCATTTATACACTAAGTATATATGTGAATATACTTATATATATATATATTTATACATACATATATAATGTATATATATATTAAAGTAAGGAAAGACACACACACAAACACACACACACACATACACACACACACACGCATATATATATATATATATATATATATATATGTGCGTGTGTGTGTGTGTGTCTTTCCTTACTTTTGTCTTTCTGATAGTCACATATGACCAATTTCAGCAATTGTTATGTCTTATAATATGTCACAGGAGCTATCAACGCCCTGTCACACACGGAGGAAATAATCGTAGTATCACTGCAAACAAACGCCCGGAAATTCAGCCGTAACAATTCCGGTGCAATGTACCTATGTTAGTAAATGCAACGGATATTTCAGCTATGATGCGCTTCAAACAAACCTATCTGCACTGTACCGGCACATTAGCTGTGCACGTTTTGCGCACGTCAACTCCTCCCTCTCCCTCACCCACTCACTTGCTCGCTCTCTCTCTCTCTCTCCCTCTCTCTGTCTCTCTTTTTCACTCTCTATTTCTCTCCCACTATATTTCTCACCCTCTCTATTTCTCTCCCTCTCTATTTATCTCCCTCTCTCCCTCCATCTCTCTCTCGCACTCTCTCTCTTCTCTCTCTCCCTCTCTCTCTCCCTCTCTGTCTCCCTCTCTATCTCTATCTTCCTCTCCAAAAATATGCAGGGAATCACAACACTTGCAAATCGTACATATATACATCAAGTAAATCTGAGGACGCAAGTAGTACAGTGTGCGTACAATCAGTGATGTGCCCCATCTCAATGATGCTAGTTAAAGTTGCTGGATAAATAATGAATCGGGCGTGGCCACCCGTGGCCACCGCCCCGATCAACCGGAGCCAATTTTGAACATTGGCCATTCCCAGGACTGCAGATGGCTGCAATAACCAGAAGTAGCGCAATTTTGAAATCCAATTATGATTCCATGTGGGATATGAATCGTACCTTAGCCGTCTTTGAGACTATCTACTCGTGAACAGTGGCGTAGCCAAGAGGGCGGGGCAAAGACACTGCAGGGCCGGATGGAGCCCTCCGGGCGACCGCCTGGAGGGGCCTTTGCGGGCTCCTCAAGACGTCGGTCCAGGAGGACCCCAGGGCTGATGTTGAGGGCTCCTGTACAGACGAAAGGATTCCCGGGCTGACGGAAATGTCCGGGGCCGATGAAGAAGACCCCTTGTCAATGAAGAGTGCCCTCAGAAAGATCCTGAGGCCCTTTGGCTGGACTAACGTGAAGGGCCTCTAGATCGACGGAGGGGTCCCGGATCGTTGAAAGGGCCCCGGGCTGTTCTCAAGCATCTCATTGTTCGGCAGGAGGATGACCAGCTGCAGGATGCGATGCTGGAGAGCGTGCAGCGTCAGTTCGGCCTGGTGTTGCTGACCGACCTGCTGGACGAGTCGCTGGTGCTGCTGCGCCACCAGCTGTGCCTCGACTGGGACGACGTGGTGGCGTTCCGGCACAACGTGCGGCCGCCGCGGCTGCGCTCGGACGCGGCGCGTAACGCGTCGCTACGCCGCCAGCTGCGCCACCACCTGGCCGCCGACGGCGCGCTCTACCACCACTTCTACCGGCGGCTGCGCCAGGCGCTGCGCCAGCTGGGCGCGGAGCACGTGCAGCGCGGCAAGGCAGCGCTGCGCCGGCGCGTGCTGCACTGGGCTGACAGGTGTCGCGGCTGGCGCTGGAACTGGCCAGGCGAGCCGGTGCCGCTGCCGCCGCCGCCGCCCGGCAGCTCCGGCAGCTCCGGCTCTACGCACGACGTCTGGATGTGCTCGCGCCTGTTCGCGCACGAACTCACCTACACGGACCACCTGCGCGACCAGCAGCGCCGGCGGGCGGCTGTCGCGTTGGCCGAAGCCCAGCGAGCGGCTCGGGCGCAGCGAGAGGCGGCCGTTATCGCCTCTGTCGGATGATCTCAGCTCACTGCCGAGGGATGTCCCTCTTCACTTAGTTCAGTACAGCTTGAGTTTCTCACACTGGGCTGGTGTAAATTGACCGCAGCACTTCTCGGTGAGTAGTCGGTGATCAGCATGGATCGCCTCACTTGATTAGTCCGCAAGGCGTGAGCTTTAATGTTTCAAGGTGCATGGTCTGGATTGGTGCATGGGCATGGCCAGTGGCGACTGGGCACTGTGCCAGAGCGGCCTGGTGATGGATCTGGTCCGAGCTTCGCTGCTCCTAGCAAGCACTGCACCGAAAGGGCCTCACGTGCCTGATTGATTCCTGGTACAAGATTCCGACATGTCGGCATGCATGTACGTAGTCATGCAGGCTAACATGCATGACTACGCTCAAATGGCGTGCGTTGAACATAATAAAGATGCAGCACAATGTCCCGACACACACACAATGCAGTCGAAAGGCAAGCGTAGCTAAACGCAAGAACAATGCACGGGAACGAAATCATCCAGTGAATGTGAGAACTACATAATGTCTCAAATTTCGTGCCGAATACGTGCGACATAACAGCATGTGCATGGTACAATATATCACCAGACGTCTGCAGCTCGTACTGGGCTATCTGGTTATCGGCTGACTCGCACCATTGGCATGGATGACTATACTTGCCTAGCTTGATTAACACGAGGCCGGGCCACGGTCTGGTAATTTGTGGCCCCCACTAACTTAGGCTGGGCGTCAGTAAGGCCAGGCCAGGCCAGGCCACGGTATGACGATATGTGGCCCTTGCTGACTTGGGCTGGGCGTCAGTAAGGCCAGGTCAGGCCAGGCCACGGTCTGACGATATGTGGCCCTCACTGACTTGGGCTGGGCATCAGTAAGGCCAGGCCAGGCCAGGCCACGATCTGGTGATTTGTGGCCTCCACTGACTTGGGCTGGGCGTCAGTAAGGCCAGGCCAGGCCAGGCCACGGTCTGACGATATGTGGCCCTCACTGACTTAGTCTGGGCGTCAGTAAGGCCAGGCCACGGTCTGACGATATGTGGCCCTCACTGACTTGGTCTGGGCGTCAGTAAGTGGACAGATTGCTGAGAGATGCTGACTGGGGAGTGGAGAGGCTGGAGACGTCGGCCGAGGACGGCAGACAGTGTTCTGACAATGGAGGTTAGCTGACCGACACGCGCAGACCGAGGGCAGCTGGCTGACAACTAGACAAAGTCGTCTGAGCATTATCTGAACACTACAGTCGGTGGCAGCTGAGTGATGACAGCTGATCTGCAAAGCGTCACCAGTTCGTGCCGTCTGCCCTCTGAACACTACAGTAGGTGGCAGTTGAGTGATGACAGCTGATCTACAAAGCGTCAGCTTTTCGTGCCGTTGCGACTGGCTCCCTGACAGCGGCACGTGACCGTGACAGTTCGTTCGCGCGTGTTGTGTGACGATGCAACGACCGCGCGAAATAATGGCGCGGCGACCAACTGAGCGACAACTTGGGAGTGGGCGAAGCGGTCAGCACCAGACGAGATCGCACGGACCGATATACTCAGTTGATGACGCCGATGAAGCTGATATTCAGTTTCCCGTAATAGATCTCCTGGCCGGAAACTTGTGGTCGTCGTGCTTTCCCGTGCGATTGAAATATGCAGGCTATATGTTTTTCAAGAATAAAAATAGACGCGCGCTTCACGCCGAAAGCCTCGGTTTTAATTCCGTTTTGTGGGGACGCGCCCCTTAAGAAAATTCTTGCTGCGCCACTAAAAACGACTGACCTGCTATGATTCGGCTACCTTGCTTCTCATAAAAATGGCATTCCTCAGGGACATATCAAAAGATCAGACATGGGAGGACCCAAAATGGCTTTAAAGAGGCAAAAGCTTCAACACGTTACCTCAATTTCCGAGACCTACTCAGATTTTGACAAATGGTGTCAGTGGAATGGGCTTAATGTAATCATTTCTAAAGAAGGTATTCCTAGGTATAAAATAATATTGCCACTTCTTGTGAATTAAAAACACATGGGCAGTTGAGGACAATCGCATGGAATACCGCCAGCGTTAGTGAATGTATGGGTGGACGTGCCATTCCAGACCAGGGGCGGATACCGAGGGGGAAGAGGGCACTCAGGAAATGTGCCCCAACCCATAGAAAGGTGCTCCGACGGGAAATGCTCGGCATTAGAAAGACTCGAGTATATCTCTCTCTCCCACCCCGCCCCCGCCCAAAGGATTTCCCGCCAAAGATATCCTTATTCGGGGGAACGGCGAAACGGAAACTTGTCCAAAAAATGGAATGGCGTGTCGATGCAATGCGTCCGTCCCGAGGAATTGCGCCACTCACCACTACAATTCCTGGATCGGCCCGTGAATCGGACGACACACAGCCACGAAGTGCAAGGAGATCTCCAATTGTGAAGGCCCCAAGGACCAAGGACACACCATCGCTGCAGTGTAAAAAAATGCCGCACTGCTCCTGATAGGGTCAATCCTTTTAAGTTGATGTAAGGCATTGTGTTTCCATTTAAAATTCATTCGTTCATTTGACTTTCTTCTTTTTAGTGCCAACTAAACGGCCTGCCAGCAGTGTTCACAACTGAATGTGCCAGTGTTCACAACTGAATGTGCCACAATCATCAGCTTTGGCATGAGCTTTCATGCATCGATCTTGATCTTGGCAATTAAAGATCTTTATGGCAATGGAACGCTAATGGTTGGAGCCGACTTACCTTGGCCAAAATTGAAGGCGCACGGCTTCGGTGACCAGATGTGTTTATGCAGAGTAGTAACTCGCACGATGATGCAGTGCAGGAAAACTTGGTGCTGTTTCGGAAAACGTTTCAAATGCACACATAAGGAACAACGAACATAAGGAACAAGGAACAAACAACCAACACAAGGAACAACGAACACACCATAAATGGCCATAAGCGCCATAAATAAACACCTTTAGCTATCACTCAGTCGAGAATGCAGCACAGCAGTACAGGAACAGATAAACCACTACAGCTATGCGAGAATGCATGCGCAGTCCATTTTACTTTTGCATCATATTGAAAATGTACATTGTTACACGTGTTGCACACCTGAACACCGCGCGCTGCGCGACAAATATATACCGAGGTTTTGCGTCTAAAGACGGCACCGCAGTGACGTCACCCGCAAAGTGTGGATCACAACAAACCTTCACCCTCAAAACGTCCGTATCACAGCTCAGCCGCGTTACGCGTGGGGACAGGAAATATTGTTCCGCATATGAAATACGATTCCAGAGATGAAATATGCTGAATGGGTCCCAACTTTGTGGATGAACGCCGGAAAATAGTATACATTACATGGGTCTAAGTTCCAGCAATTACAATTTCACAATGAACGCGACTCCGTGGTGAGATATTAACAACGCGCCCCGCGGTGAAACCTTCCTAGAGATGTTGACGTTAACGTACACACAAACCCGACACACATGAGCCAGGCGGGAATTCCGCGGAACCATTGCCGCATTAGTAATATATTCAGAGTATCTTGGACAAATTAAAGCTTACCTTAGAACAACCACGGGGTGGGGTTCAGTTGACCGAAGCACTGCGGTGTTAATGGAGGATCCTTCTGGCGCCCGGGCAGCTTCATATGTGGAAATGAGAGAATAATTCCTCATATGACAGACATGAAATAGGGTGGGTGAGAGAGTGGAGGAGTTTTCCCGTATGCCATTTGTGTACCTTCCGTTTATGTCCTACTGGGTTTATTGTCTACACTATAGTGCCTCGGCTGATAATAACGTAATGGCAACCCTGGAGCGATAATTTACATCCGCTTGTCGCCCCGTCTAAAGGTGGGATATGTCCCCACTTTTACTGGATCTTCTATTAGCGGAATATGGTACAGTCAAAGTCAGAGACGTAGCCAAGGGGAGGTGGAGGGGGTGATTGCGGTCGCCACTCCTTTGGCTTCTACGGATTCCCGGTGTAGTCCAAAGGGCGGTGCCATTAGTCCACATGCAATCAGTTATTGAATCGTCACGGCGGAGATTTATAGGCCAGCAGCACGTTCTATGGCTGCAGAGGCTGTTGTTCAGCCCTACGATCGTCTACAAACACCTACGGACGTCCGCGGGCCCCTAAGAACCTCTATGGGTCCTTGTAAACGTCTACTGCCCATTGCGAACGCCTACGATCCTTTATGAAGTACATATGGACGTGCATGGACCAGGGTGGCAATTAAGGCACTTCTTTAGGTAAACATTTTTGCACTCCGGGTCAATACTGGATAGAATGGGCTTCACATATACTCCGAGACGGACACGTAGAAGGAACAAAAATACCACTAAGCACAAGAATGAAGAAGACATCCACCAAACAACATGTTATTCTACTTACGATTACCAAATAAACCAGCCATTTTTCGTGCCATCAAGCACACAGACAACATCCGAACACACACCACACCGAACCACAACCAACGAATATGCCGACAACAACGCGCCAGACCTCGTGCCTGCGCACTGAACAGTGGCCTCCGGTCGTTATGAATTCGGCCGACGCGTCTCAGGAAACCTGCCTTCGAGCCACCCTATAGTGGAATAAATGACTTTTTAAAGACGTCTTCTGGAGTCCCGGAGGCCGCCGATCCGAATTTGCTTCGTTAGCGTTTTCTGTTCTAGAAACTGTTTTTCAACCAATGCAAGGCATTTTTGATATGATGTCATAACCATTAGCAACTTAGAATACATGTGTCATATGTATTCAGTGTCATACTGCAAACACAAGACCTTGCTTGATCCTTTGCTTTGCGCACCGCTGTCTCATCCGACTGTCGCGTGGGGGCTAGTGGTGTTGGGTCCGTATCCCGTAGGGAATTGGTTGCGTAGGCAGGTGTGCGCTCTGAGCTGAGGGTGAAATGTGAATTATTTGTGTTTGATTTTCATTTGACTAGCCTTGTGCTGAGACCAACACTGAAAGGAAAGCGCATTACTCCTGTGAGTCATGAGAGACGAAGCTCAACAGATCAAAACTCCCTGCCTTGCGGTGCCATCCACTGTTCACTTCTTTGTTCCTATGCTTTGATATGACCAAAAATGACAATGTGTAATACTTATGCATGTTACGTAGATACTGACTAGGTACATATGATTTTCTTGTCGGTTACCGGCAAATAGATTCCATGCATACAAAAATAATATGTCCATGAAAATGTACTCCGGAAGAAGACTGCACTCCGACTCTAAACCCTGAAAGTAAGTTTCACACTCTGGTATGGACTCTTGCGGGGTCTACGGTCCCTAACGAACGTCTACGGTCCTTACGAACATCGACGGACGCTTACTGGCTTACGGGCCTTTACGTTCTTACTTACAGATATGCCACAAGCATACTTCCGACGTTCTTATCGAGAATGTAGTTGGAAAAAGCGTTCGCAATTCATTCCTTTTTCGATTTACTTTTAAACGAACGTCAGATTTTGTGCGGTGTGAAACCTAAATTTGGTGTGGTGTGCAAAGGGCTTAATCCGTCCCGTCTCGGGGGGTCTTCAACCTCCCACTCAGGTTTTCCGCGGATAGTGAACGAAAGGCGCGCGGCAGCACGCCAAATTTTGCATACATTTTCCCACATTAATTTGGCATGTTGTGTCAAAATTTTGAAGTCAGGTCACCGTGGGTCAACGAGTTAGTCGAGATCAAGTGAGATCACCTCCAAAAAGGTTCAACCAGTCGTCACGCTTTAACGGATACAAATATCTTAATGAAACTTTCAGTGTTTGCTTATCTCTATGGATGCAACAAAACGTACGATAGGAATTTTTAATTTTCCCCCGTTTTTGACTACATATAAATTTTGCATATTTGCCCATTGCAGTTCAAATCGAAGATTCTGGCTAAAGTAAGCATTTTTTTTTTAATTGGGGAAAGCTGACTTTCAGCAACGTTTCTCGGTCTGCCCTCCTCATAAGAAAAGGAAAATAAAGAAAACTTGTCAACTAAAATTAATTACATTAAGAAATGCAATTTTTTTTTTTTGGGGGGCAACATTTTTTATGGCGCTGATCGATTTCGCTGTCCTTTTCTGATTACACATTATTATTGTTCTTCAAATATCCCCAAAAATGAACTCCTCAGAGCCAAAAACAGAATGTAAGTCGTGAAAAGTCGTGAAAATCTACCCCCTAGTGACATCGTTTTTGGGGAAAATTGTTTTGGGGAGGATCCGAACCTTACTCGTCTAGCGCTTTCCGATGACAACTCGTTCGTTTTCGTGCGACGATTACTTTGGATTTTAGAGGGGGGTTACTATACGACCCCCTCCAAGACGAGGTGTTAGGATCTGACCGGAAAGACGGCGCGGGTTAATATGTTGGATAGAGTTGAAAGTCCCTGGTACATATCGCTTGTTTCAGGTCTTACAAACATTTTGCTCGTTGTATCGATAAAACGGACGCCAGACGGCCTTACGGCCTGGGCAGAGAGCGGTGCGAAGAGGGCTTCATGAAAAGCTGGGTTGAGTTTAAAGCCTTTTGAACACCGCACCCCATTCAGATTTTTGGGCAGTCCAACGTCCGTTTAAAACGGAATGGAGGAAGTCGAGAATTGAAGGCATTCAGTCCAGCTACGTTCTCGACGGATGTTGGAGGTATGCCTGTGGCGCAGCTGCTTAGGTGACGCCTGATGAAGTTGTTTTGTGGGATGAGGACAATACTTTTTTCTGATGCTCAAAGCTGCCTCGAATTCCATTAGTATCCAGTGTGAGCCCAGAGGCCTAATGCTTAATGTACAGCCTGATTAGGGCGATCAAACCGACGATTGAGTGGACCAAGCTAGTGATTGATGGAGTCAGTTGACACATGAGGATGTACAAATGTGCATACATCCTTGCGCAGCTGTATTATATTCCATTCATAGAAGCTTTAGTGCAAATCTGTAAAAATCCCGCTTTTGAACCGACTTCGAACGGGCGTAATTTGCCGCTCTAGGATTGCCGTTACATACTACGCACGCCAAAAATTAAAACCGCGGACGACTTTACGCACAAAATGACCAGTCAGATGTTCGTCAAACATAAAAGTGGAGCAGGGTGCAAATGTACTTTAATCAGCCGCGCCACTTTCTGCGACTAATTACGATAATTCGCACACAAAAAACAATTATTGGAGTGGTACCGGATGTATTCCAAATGACTTTGACCGCATGAAAAGCTGTTGCTCAGAGATCGTTACAGCTTGCTCTTTTTCCGCGTTGTCTAGCGACTTCAAGATTTGCCTGTGTAGACGGTCACGTGCATCTTTTTTAAACCTGGGGAAACTGTTTACTTGGTCTTCTCTAATCGCGGCTGGAGCCCTAGTCAGTGGTATTAGCTATACATGGTTTTTGGGGCACCCCTCAACATTCGGAACACTATGTGGTATGCTCATGGGCGTCACTTTGTGAAATTGATTGGGGGGGAGAGGAATTGATATCATTGATAACGTTTTTCTCCGGAGCGTCAAGAGGCGTCATCGACTGCGAACTCCTTGAACGACGGGGATAGGGGAGGGGAAGTGAACTGGTTGAACTGTGAACGTTCCAGAAGGGCGCCTGCAAAGGTTCAAGCAAGGATCAAGCTTTGGTCTGATTGTGGATCCAGTTTCTTTCTCAGCGCAAACAAACTCACACCACCAGGTACGCCAAAATCCATTTTGGCTCATCCATTGTCTTCATGCAATGCGCTCTCCCACTAACTTTCAGAATCCCACACATTTGGCCACGCACAAGAAATTACCCCAACGCCTACAGCGGAGGGAAAGTAATGGGTACCGAGGCTTGACTATGATGGAAAATCACACCGATGCAGAGGAAGCTTCTCCTACCGATGACATGCTATCCGAGGCCCTTCTACCCTCAGACAAAGCCTTGCCGCCTATTCTCTCAATGCATTCTGGTGAACTCACCGGTCAAAGGGAAATAAAGACAGTTTTGGAATATGGCAGCAACAACGTGCACATGTCCGGCGAACAAACTGACGCGGTTAAAATGCATTTTTGGCGTAACATCAGGTGTTGACTGGACTGCGCCGCTTTCCCTTCCCTAGTTGTGCTGGACAGGTTTCGTTGGGTGCTGGGGTCTATAGAGCTTGCTGATTACTTGCGTTTCATGGTGCTGCATTCCTTGGTGTGAGCTGTGGGGATGGAGGTACACTGAGATGTAACATAAAGGTGAGGAAGCGCTTGGTTTGACCGATCGTCATGAAGTGCTTCAGGTGTATGGTGCTCCACGACTTTGGGGATTATTTGAGGTAAACGTAAAATTTAATCCTTTCGAATTCTTACAGTGTGGAGTATTTTAACGTAAAAATGACTATGTGACCACTCATTTTATCAGCAAATTATTACTTTTGGGTTTTCAAAGAAATACGTATACCATCATAAACTTCACTAGAAATATAGCACATTGCATATAATTATCCATACATGGTACCGTTGTTGCAGATGTGATGAAGACAGAATGATCAGTTTCAACACTTAATGCACTCGATTTAATACTCCAATATTGGTAAACCCTATTTTCCTGGCTTAATTTTGTATTTATTCCTTGACAAAGGTTATTTGCAGCCCTACTTGTCTGTAGCCTTCCATCAAGGCTGAAAGTTCCTTGCAATACTGCTAATGTTAATGGCAGTGCTAACAATGCTGACCTTAGGCTGGAGGATTTCATGGCTGAAGGAAGAGGGGGTATCTGAACATGTTCTGTTTCCTGATTGCCTACCTTTGGATGTCTCCGACATCATATCCAGTGCATAAATAACAAAAAGATAATGGTATTAATGAATGATGTACCTGTTTCTACCAAAATATGGTAATATGGTAATAATAAAGGTCTGATCACATGGTTCTACCAGTTGTTTTTTGTTTAAAACTGGTAGAACCATGTGTAAAAGGGCAGGCAAAGTTCACAGGCATGATTTTAGGCTTCAAATTAGTAGTTGGCTTAAGGAAACCATAAGGAAGTGATTTTCTTTATTTTGCAATAACACCAGGATATTTTAGTGGCTAATAATAGCTTGTACAACAATAGCTACAGTGAGATATTCCTACACAACATTTTCATGTTCAGAATATGGCACATCACTTCAAAATATTTATATATCTTGAAGTTGCTCTTTATAAGTGGTTATGGGATTTTCATTGAAAGGAACTGTTTGAATACGGATAGCATGTTCAGTAAACTGTACAATTACTGGTTCAGTCATACAAAAGCAGAAGTAGAGCCATTTGTTGCATGATGCTGCAAATGTTCAGAAATCCCCTCTCTTCCCCTACCTGGGTGGTGTAGGATGATTCTGGTTTTCTGGTTAGGCTAGACATCAGACATAAAAGATTAGTGCAACTATGAGCCACAAGGGCCCTTCTTGGTTGCACTCTGTACACTGAACCAGTTGCCCACCAAATCTGTCAATCAGCTCTCCCTGTAATACTGAAAAGCAAGCCCTCTATTCTTTTAATGATTGTCTATGCTGTTTTTAAAAAAGTTCAATGTGCTGCTACTGACAATGTGTTCTGGCAGCTGGTTCCAGTGTTCTACTACCTTGTTGGTGAAGAAAGTCTGCCTCAACCTTGTTCTGCTGTGGTTAACTTTAATTTTGAATTTATGACCTCTAATTGCATCATTTCTGTTCAATTCAAACATTTCCCCAAGATATCCCCTCTCCAGACCATGGACAAATTTAAAGAACTCGATGAGATCTCCTCTCAGCCTTCTATATCTAAGTGAAAACATATTCAATTTCTTCAATCTTTCCTCATATGCCAGGTTGCTTATGTCATTAACCATTTTTGTAGCCCTCTTTTGTACTCTCTCTAAAAGCGAACAATCTTTTTCATTGCTAGGAGACCAAGCTTGGATGCAGTATTCCAAATGTGGCCTGACGTATGCACAGTAAAGCTTCCTGATCACTTCCTCACTTCTGTATGATACATTCCTATTTATTGCCCTGAGGATTATCAGTGCCTTCTTCCTGGCTTCCTTGGTCTGTTCTGATGCACCCAGTTTTGTGTTTAGAATAACACCTAAATCCTTCTCCTGTTGAGTCACTGATAGCACTTGGCCACCGATCAGGTATGGGGCCTTGATATGCTGCTTACCTACATGCATGATTTTGCACTTATCAAAATTAAATTTCATTGCCATTCTTCGGACCACTTCACAAGTTTGTCTAAGTCTTTTTGCAGAGAGATATGCTCATCTTGACCTGTTATTGCCCTAAAGACCATCAAATCATCTGCCAATTTCAAAACTTTACTGATTAGGCCACTTTCAATGTTATTTACAAATATAATGAACAGTAGTGGCCCCAATACTGACCCCTGGGGGACTCCACTAAGAACATTTTGCTATGATGACTTTGTACCATTTGGCATCACTCTGCTATCCATCTGAAAGCTACAACTCTATCCATTTTAAGATGCTACCTGCAATACCATGGGACTGAAGCTGTATCATTAACCGTTTATGGGGTACCTTGTCAAAGGCCTTACTAAAGTTGAGATATGCTACATCAACCTGATTTCCCTGATCAAATTGTTCTGTGGCAAAGTTAAAAAAGTTCAAGAGGTTTGTGAGACATGATCGTCCTTTTCTAAACCCATGTTGAGTATCTTGAAGCAATCTGCTACCTTCCAGATAACTAACTATTCTATCCTTGATAATTTATTTGAGTACCTTGCAGACTAGGGATATGAGACTTACTGCCCTATTGTTTTCAACTTTTCCTCTTTCTCCTTTCTTGAAAATAGGAACTACATTTGCCCTTTTCCAATCGGTTGGAATTTCATTTTGTGAAACTGATCTACAAAATATTATACTAAGTGGAACATGGTAGGATTTCCATATTTTTTCTTGGTAGTGGAGTACAAAATTTTTAGCTGCAGTACGAATCTTTTAGCTGGATTCCCAAAAATAGCTATGCACTTGCTGACAATTAACCTTGTTTTAGTGGGACTGAAGACCAATGTTAGCATTTTTGTATGCATAAACATCTTGGCAAACTAAGCCATGTAAAAAACTTTGCTGCACTAAAAAAATGAGTTGTCCATAACCAGGTAGTATTGCTTTAATGGAATTAAAAATAAATGTTAGCATTTCATGCTGTATGTGCCACACAAACATATATGTACATATAGCTAACTAAGTCAGCAATATGTCAGCAAGCTAAGTCATGAATAGGTGCAATTGTTCCAACGAATGCAACCTAGTGGGAAATGTCCTCAGTAGCCAAAGTACTCAAAAAAATATACCCATGATATCTGCAGTGTATAGATATTGCCTGAGTGTAGGTGGATGAAGTATTCCAAAAGTTCACAAACAAATATTTATGATAAATAGGCATGATGTATGTGAATACACCAATAACATTTTCCTGGCAGAGCTCATGATGAATCGCACTCACTCATCTTGGGCGGACCACACCACCGGGATCATCCTTCAACAAGCACTTTCCGAAGGACTAGTCCCACAATTAATGAACCAAGTTCACCCGCGATTAATTTGAATTATTGCTAACTTCCGTTGTTGTCCAAAATCTCAAGCACCCCAAAATGCACTTCATGGCCGGTCAACCTTTGATCCATTCCGAGTTTGATCCATCCGCCGCCGTGTGCGCCATCTTTGCTTTCGGCGTGTTCTCGAGGCTTCGATTCTGTAGTAGGAGATATTACAAGTGTGTAGATCTCATAAGTACATTAGACAACATTCATACTATCCTAACATACTTTATTTATTTTTGGTGTGCATAGGGTGTTTGGTGTTGAAGTTTAAGATAGTTTAATTAGTAGTAAGTTGGGGGTATTCATAAGATATATTTTAGGACTAACTAAGTGTTGCGGAAAGGGACGGTGTACTGGGATAAATTGTGTATAGATATTTAGCGGTTGCTTCTGAGCGTATATTTCAACAGTTTTTATCAAATAAGTATTTTTGACAAGCAAATTAGGCTATATTAACCCAGGGAGGCTGCCCAGCGCCATTTTGTTAAGTTCTAAGGGTGTTGGCTGTGTCAATTTGGTGTTTAAGTTTAAGATAGATTTTAAGACTAAGATAGTAGGCATAGCATTACACTAGGTATATCTTCATATCCTAGTGTAACTGCAGGATTGTTGGGTGTTGTGGACGGGTACTACAGTGTTTGATTCAGTGGTGTATATTTGTGTGGTGTGAGCTCTGTAGTGTGTAATTCTAGAGTGTATAATTCTATAGTGTAGGCTTCTGTAGTGAATAAGTTTGTGTCAAATTGGTGTGTAAGTTTAAGATAGATTTTAGGACTAAAATAGTGGGCATAAATTAGAGTAGGTATCTTCATATCTAGTGTAATTATACGGGATTATAGTGTATTGTAGATACTTATAGGCTATATTACTGTATTACTGTAGATATATTACAGTAGATACTTGTAGGCTTACAAGCTTACAGTAACTAGACTTAGTACTAAGAGTAGAAAGAAAAAAAAAAAAACAACAAAAATGGAAGGAGACTGTGGGAATTGTAAGTGTGTGGGAATCATTGGGGACTTGAGTAAGAGGTTAGATATGTTAACGGGGGGAGGTGGAGCGCTTGAAGTGTTTGGTGGCGGGACCCATCATGGGAGGTGCCAGCCAGGCAACTCCGGGTGCCCGAGCGGAGGACTGATGGGAGTTCGGATGGCTTGGTCCGGGATGGTGGCAGTTGGAAGGTGGCAAGGCGCCATAGCACCCGACTGGCGCTAAGGAAGGTGGACATGGGCGTCCCAATTAAAAATAGGTTTGAGGCACTGGAGGAGAGGGAAGGTAATGATGAGAGGGACGGAGGTGGGGATGACCAGATGGCTGAAGATAGAGATGGAGAGAGAGAGGTTTTAGTCGTAGGGGATTCCAGGGTTCGGTACATGGATCGAACATTTTGTAGTAAGAACCCCAGCAGACGGATGCGTGTTTGCTACCCGGGAGCGCAGGTGAAAGATGTTAGGGATAGGCTGGAGGGAGTAATGAGGGGAAGTGGAGAGGGTGCAACGGTAATTGTGCAGGTTGGAGTGAACGATGTAGGAAAAAATAATACAGAGGAAACAATGAAAGCCTATAGGGCTTTGATAGGTAGTTTAGCAGGAAGTAGGAAAGAGGAGTGGTGACATCCATCCTCCCTATGGTCCATGCAAGCATGGAGTGGTATTCGAGGGCCATTGGGCTCAATACCAGGGTGGCCAACATTTGTAAGGAGCTTGGGGTGCAGTTCTTGGATTTGTGGGGGGAGTTTTGGGGGAGGACGGAGATGTTTGCTTTAGATGGATTACATCTGAGCAAGAGAGGAGTGGAATTGCTCAGCAATAGGTATGAGGAGGCTCTCAACAGGAAACAGGGAAACTAGGCAGGACATGGGGGGATGTAGCTGATAAAGAGAGAAGCATAGCAAGCAATGGAAGGAATAATTTATCATGTTTTTATGTCAATGCCAGAAGTGTTAGGAACAAAATTGGGGAACTGCATGCATATATGTTGTCTGAACAGCTAGATTTGGTGTGCATAACAGAAGCATGGGTTAACGAAAGCATGTTTGGAGACAACTTGCAAGAATTTGAATTGACAGGCTACAACATGCATGCCTATCAAAGAGAGGCAAGGATAGGAGGTGGCATTCTCTTGTATGTTAGGCAAGTAATGAAATGTCATTCCATAGAGGATGGAGTACATAGTGCAGGAGTAGAATCTTTGTGGTTAGATATAATTCTGAAGAATGGAACAAAATTTAGGATTGGGGCATTCTATAGACCTCCAGACCAGAATGAAAACACTGACAGGCTGATGCAGGAAGAGATAAGTAGGAGAGTACAGGAGAGAACTATTTTGTTGGGGGATTTCAACATAGCAGGATTGGGAAACAAAACAATAGGTGTAAGCAAATCAGAAAGATGTTTCATGGCTTGTTTTGAGGACAATTTCTTCTTTCAAATGATACACGAGCCTACAAGGGAAAATAAAATATTAGATCTAGTGCTTACTAATGAGGAAAATTTTGTGCAAAATGTTAACGTAGGAGAGACCTTTGGTAATAGTGATCACAACATTATACGCTTCTCATTATATGTTGGAAGGGTAGCAACCAACAGAACATTGATTCCAAATTTTGCAAAAGGGAATTACAGTGAGTTCAGGAGCTTCCTAAGTGAAATTAATTGGGAAGTCATATTGAATGGCTTAGATGCTTATGAAATGTGGACAATGATAAAAGATAAGCTATTTCAGGGTCAGGATAGGTTCATTCCCAGTAGGCAAATTAGATCAAACAGGGTTAAGCACCCTTCGTGGCTGACTAGGGAAGTTAAGCAATTACTGGACTCAAAGAAACAAGCATTCAAGAAACTAAAAGATACTAACTCTGGGTTAAACCTAGAATCATATAGAATAGCTAGAAATAAAGTTAGGAGGTGTGTTAGAGCATCTAAAAGACTTGCTGAAATCAACTTTGCTCGAGAATGTTCAGCAGGTAATGCTAAGAGATTCTTTAGCTTCTATAAATTTAAGGCTAAAAAGTGTAGTGTAGGACCACTGGAGGTAGATGGGGAAATAGTGGTTGATGATTGCGACATTGTGGAATCCCTAAGCAAGCAATTCTCATCCGTCTTCACTAAAGATAATTCTGGTACAATAGGAACATCTGTAGGCCATGCCATGGCAGGTGATATGCTGGAGGATCTTACAATAACTACAGAAGCCGTAGAGAAGCAGTTGCAGAATATAAAACCTAATAAAGCTTCCGGACCAGATGAAATATATGCTAGGATCTTAGTAGAGTGTGCTAAAGCTTTAGCAACTCCCTAGGTATCATTTTCAGGCGATCTATGGAGTATTCAGAAGTACCTGAAGATTGGAGAAATGCAAGTGTAGTACCAATTTTCAAAAAGGGAAATAGGAAGAGTGTAGGAAACTACAGGCCGGTCAGTTTGACCTCATTAGTTTGCAAAGTACTAGAAAAGCTGGTTAAACAGAATGTTCAGATTCATCTTGATAGGCACAACCTTTTAAGGGATACTCAACATGGATTTCGATCTCAAAGGTCTTGTTTAACTAACCTATTGGAGTTCATTGAGTATGTTACCAAAGAAGTAGACAATGAAAGCAGGATGGATGTTGTGTACTTGGACTTTAGCAAAGCTTTTGATAAAGTTCCACATGGAAGGTTAATTCATCAATTACAACAACATGGGATTGTAGGAAAAGTTCTACATTGGATTGAAGCATGGTTGCAGGGAAGGAAACAAAGGGTAGTATTGAATGGATGTAAATCTGGTTGGAAAGATGTTCTGAGTGGAGTGCCACAGGGCTCTGTTCTAGGGCCCCTCCTCTTTATCATCTTTGTGAACAACATTGAAGTAGGGCTGAGGAATAGAGTGTTCAAATTTGCTGATGACATCAAGCTGGTAGGAGTGGCTAACAGCAGAGATCAATCTAGTAATATTCAACTAGATTTGGACGACCTAAAAGAGTGGGCTGATCAATGGCAGATGACTTTCAACTATGATAAGTGTAAGGTTATGCATATAGGGTCTGCAGGCGAGACATTCAGTTATAAAATGGGAGGGAGGGAACTGGATGTTATTGAAGAGGAAAGGGACTTAGGTGTGTTGGTCTCAAAAGACCTTAAAGCAGAAAAACAATGTATCTCAGCTAGAAATAGGGCACTCAGAATGCTGGGACTCATTAATAGAAGTGTGAAATATAAGAGCAGGGAAGTCATGAAAAAGCTGTACTCAGCATATGTGCGGCCCCACTTGGAGTACTCTGTACAAGCATGGAGCCCCTACCTAGAAAAGGATATAGATATGTTAGAAAGAGTCCAGCGCAAAGCCACTAGACTCGTCAGTGGATTAAGTAACTTAGAATATGGAGAAAGGCTTAATGCATTAGATATGTACTCACTCAAGTATAGGAGATTAAGGGGAGACATGATTGAAATGTACAAAATTGTTAGAGGGCTAGATCAGGTCAATTTGAATGATGCTCTGCAGTTTAGAGTATCCCATAGGGGTCATCAATTCAGGTTAGACAAAATGAGGTGCAGGACAGTTAAACGACAACAGGTCTTCAGTCAAAGGGTTGTTGACCAATGGAATAGGCTGCCTGCTGATGCAGTGGGGAGTCCCTCATTGAATGTCTTTAAAAGTAGGGTGGATAATTTTTTTAGACAGGAAAATGTTGTTTTTGAATTCTAACTTGTGATGCATGGGATATTGAGTATTTTCACTAGCTATATAGGGTATAACATTATGCTAGTATTATGTTGTACTATATGGGGTGTACCTAGCAGTGGATTTGGCAACTTCCTTTGCGATGTCATACTGATGAGATTGGCTGTGGTGGCACAGGTGGAGGGATTGCATGGGTTTGGAATTGATAGGTGTGAACATGTACTTTCTAATATCTTCTAGACAGGCTTGACCCAGATGGGCCCTTGTGGCCCTTATTAAGCCTTAACACTTTATGACTTTATGACTTTATGACTTTATGAGTTTGTGCGTAAGATTCGCCACCGATACGCAGCTCTGCCTCAGACCCCAAAATTGGCTGTTGTTAAATTATTAGCGAAGGATGAGGGTATAAGCCAACTTCATGAGCAATGGTAGAGAAAATGGTAACAAAAGTATACTTAACCGATGTCAACGAAGTTCACAAATGCACACCGGACACCACAAGCCTGCTAACGCACACCTGGCACAGCAAAAAACCACTTGATTATTGGATATGGATGGACTATTGTTTTGGAACATATGATGGTTTAATAAAAATTATACTAAAAGAATCCGTCTAAAATAGTTTTATTCTCACCACCAAGAAACAGTTATTTTGCATGGAAAAGCTGAAAGAAATTATTGAAAACGATTCTTATGAATATTAAAAGTTCCTTTCTGTACTTGTTTAGTTCATGTCTGGAATGTTTAGTTGAAGCAAGGATCGAGTTAGGAGTATCTAGAGCTGCTAGACGGGAGTACAAATTGTCCATGTAAAACCGCTCACAGGCGGTTTTATTTTTCTTCTTAGATAGAGCTGGTCGGATTCGCTACCCCAGCCCTAGAAGTACAACTGATCATGGGGCGGGAGAACAGGGAATGGGTCGGAGTAAATTTCGGAACATGTATTACGGACCCTTCACTGACACCGAGGAACCAAAAATGCGGTTATATTTCAAGGCGCATGTTTATCTTCGCACACATTTACCAAAAAAAATATGTGACAGGCATGAAAAGTGCACAAATGACATTGGTTTCTTGGTGTAATCGCCTCGGAGAACTTGCTTGCTCCGGGGCGGATTTTAGGAAATTTGAAGTGATTTTCTTGCATTGAACGGGCTCATTGTGTCTAAAAAAGTTGTCCCTTTAACAAGACGACCTTCGATTGCGCATTCAAAGCACTTACTGGCGAAACCGGGCTTCAAATATTTACTCCGACGATACCAAGTACCCCCAGATTTGCCAATTTCTGGTGCTTCTTGGCGAGTACCCCAGCGCAAGTGTCCAAAAAGCAATATGAAAGATATTCATTAATCTAAATATATCATATGTCAGATTAAATATTGATAAATATTCAATGAATATTGAATAACTATTGAATCAATATTGAATAAATATTGAATTAATTATTGACTTTATTCACACAAATATAGCGTCTTTTCACATGTGAAGCGCCGCAAGTTGTGCGTAGCCGGTTTTAGCAAGGCCGTTTACGGGTTTTAGCGCAACACCGACGAGCATGCTCTGTACGCTTTACACTGCCTTTCAAGGATGTGTAGTGACGTTGACTGGTCGGCGTGCTGGGATCGCGGAAACTGCTAGTTGTTGTCAGGCATGGACTTTGAGTGGTAGCACTCGACCAGACAATGTTGTTCTTCGTTTTCCCTTCTGGAGTACAAAATGTTTCATTTAGTCTAGTCACAATCCTGGAGTACATAATGTATTGGTATCCATGACACCAACAAACGTCAGTTTTTTCAACACTGCCCCGCACCCTTGACAGTTACTTCATTGCTGACCGGTGACCCCCTGGCAGGTGGCGGTCCGCTCTCGGATCACGATGTCGGGCGATCTGTCACTGTTTGTGACCTCGGTTTCCGCGGCTGAACCACGCATCAAGTTTAGTGCGCAGCTCAACACAGAGAAGTTCAGCGCCCTGGATGGCATGATAACAGGCCTGCAGGCGCAGTTCGAACAGGTGAGATGTGCTGCCACATCTAGCTAGCAGTATGCTGCATGTGATGGCATGAATTGAATGGAAATTTTACTGCACACAAAAATGTTGATTTAATTTTATCTTCTAAACATATATCTTCTGAATGGTTATGCATTAGTGTGTCCCAGATTGCATGAAGGCGTTCAAAATTATCCTACATCGCCCGCACCATCGTTCAAGGGCTTATGGAGCTCTTGTGGAAACCAAGTGCCATTCCAGTGGTGAAGTTGAGCCTTTGTATAATTCGGGTGCTGAGGGTTCTACAGGCCTACAAGAAGTTCACCCACCTGCCACCAAAATCTCAACAACAGACGGATGCTTTCAAAGCTTATCTCGTCCAGCTTTATGACCTGAGCCCTGTCGATCTAGAGGAAAGACTAAAGAAAAGAAGCCGGCTACAAACTGAACGGAAAACAGACATGCAGTGGTACAAGCAAATGTGCATGCCGGATCAGCCCAGTGGTATGGCTGGGAGAGACGGTTTGGTGACCAAGCGAATAAATATTAGCTAGAAAAGGAGACTGCAGCAGGAACGATGCGGAAGAGACCCGATATGTGAAGGCGCTGGGGCAAGTACAAGTCAGATAAATTAAGAAGATTAACAAACTGACGCGGATGAAGAGCTCGATGAGTCAGATGGCGATGCCTCCGATAGAGACGTGGACTTTTATCGGCCTACGGGGCGAGAATGTGCCGGCCGGAAGCGCGTCGCAACGGAACTATGTGTAACGCATGGCCGGTTGAATATGAGTTTCATACAACGAGCGATGGCAACCACCCATACAATAGCTTTATCTGGGGGTGAGGCGCAGAAATTAGCCACGTCCAAAAACAGTTTACATCGCGCTGCAAGGGCCAGAAGGAATACAGCTGATGACATTAGGGAGAATTTCTTACCCCCTTCGCATCCTGTTGTGCATTTCGACACGAAGATGATCTCGCCAAAGGGGCGCGACGTGGAAGACCGGGAAGCAGTTTTGATAAGTGGTGACGATGAGCTACCGGTACTGAAACGTCCGGGTATATCACTATTCCAAAGTAGTAAGGGTGTTGATGTGGCTGCAACAGTGGTAAGCACATTAAATGAGAACAATGTTAAACTCCACACAGTCACGGGTATTGTGTACGACACTACAGCATCCAACTCTGGCCACAAGTCCGGCGCTACCTGACGTATCGAAAAGACAATAGGGCATGCTGTCCTGGGGTTTGAATGTCGGAGACATGTGCATGAAGGTCATGTCACTCATGAAGCAGCAGCGATATTTGGCAAGACGCAAGGACCTAACAGACCAATGTACAAGAAGTATAAGCCTAACAAACCAATGTACAAGGCTTCGTGGTCCAAACGGGGCACCCTAGGAAGCCTAAAGCTGTTCAGCTGGAGCAAACATGAACCAGGGTCATTCATCTACAGGAAGGCCAAGCGTGTTCTGGCATGGGCCTTCGAGCATCTGCAGTCTGGTACATATCCCCGGTATGATTACAAGGAGCTATGCCAACTGATTGCGCTGTACCTGGGGGTTGACATACGTGACATAACGTTCCTCCGACGGCCTGGAGCCATGCACGAGTCAGTCAGTACCAATGGGGAAGCCTGCATCTGTGCCGCTATCCAGGGTTAACGTACTGGAAGACCTGGTGGGTCAGAGGTCATGGTTGGTATTCAACCTCCTGGGATCGATGCGGAGTGGATAGGTACACGTGCTGAGACATGGGAGCAAAGCGAAAGCTTCTGCAAGTTAAAAAATACGTCGACAGTCTGGCGGTCGTGAATGATGGAGCTGAAAGGGGTATAAAACTAACTCCCCCAGGAGTTGATTGATAGAACCACTAACGAGAGTCATCTCCAAGATTTGGCACAAGTTGTGGAGTCCCACCGGCAGAGCTGTGGACATAAGAAGTGCGACTATTTTCTCATATAAATAAGGAGGAGACTCGAGGATGGGCTTCGCCGAAACCTGCTATAATGATGGCAAGAACGGGTTATTGGGCTTTAGCGGCTGTGTTTAGCTAGATCACCGCATATTGGTGCAGTGATGAAGTGTGTCATAAGTTGTTGTGTTCACATGAATGATAAATAAACCGACTCATTTCGTAAGAGCTAAATGTATGCATTTGGGGATAATATGGAACCACCAAGAAAATACTTGAGTCTCAGAACTTTGAATACGCTAGAATACACAACATTTGTAGCACTATTAAAACTCACAGAAAAAAACACGGTGCTTTCATCTGCATGAAATATACCAGCATGACTTTGGTTGCAAAATTGGGTTATATAGGTGACAAATTTGCACCTCTAGTATTTTCAAATTATGTTAAATGTGTATTCTTGACGTTATTAAGCAACAACAATAATGCAATAATCCCTGTCCAGAACGTCGACCTTTGCCTGGGAGACTGCGACGCGAACGTCGCACGTAACACCAACTTGGGCAAAAATTAGCAAAAACTTCAAACCGTAAAAACAAAGCATAATTCCGGAATTAATTGTGAAAACTTGTCACAGACCCTAAAATTTACCAAGGTTCGGGATGGAGGGGTGGCATGATTTTGAACTTCTTCATGTAATCTGGGACACAATATTATGCATGGCGATTCCTTGCATTGTTGGTCCCTGCTAATTGTTTCTAATAATTAAAATAAATTTCATGCAACATATTTATATATTTTGTTCTCACGTCACACACTCGAGTGCGGTCCTCCATTGCTGTTGGACGCGCAGTGTTCAGCGATGCTGCTGTTGAGCTACGGGTGCAAATGATAAAGTCTGGTCGAAGCACTCCAAAGTCAAAATAACCACCAAATAACCAAATAATAATGCTGCTGTTGAAATCGTGAGCATGTCCGGGAGCGATCAGATGCTACCATGTGGCTGTGGATGCTTCGCCATTGCCATTTGTCCTTGATGGTGCATTTGGAACCAAACCCAGGGGTATTGAGTGTTATCAGCGATTCAGCATGCATTGCATTTATTTAGCTTGTGTCTGTTGGACGCAAAATGACCTCAGCGCGCCTGTAAGTTCCAAATCACCATAATTATCCTATGTGTGTAATTCCAAAACCATCAGTTCATTTTTCATGAAATTGCATGCATGCTTGGGATGCATCAAAACTATGACAAGCCAGGTTTCAAGTCGGTCGAAGCTTTAAATGGGTGCGTTTTGGGGAAAATATTCGACATGACTAATGCATGAAAAAAGGACAAGGTGAAGTGTTTTGAATAAATAGAGTGTAAACCAGCGTTTACTGTAATGGCGACAGCCCTGCCACCACTGGTCCCGGCGACACGAAGCTGGCCTGCTGCTGCAGTGAATTGAGTGGATAATCGTGCCAGCTGCATTTATTTATATCTGTTCGTGCAACGCGAGTCCCGCAGTAGACTAGAATGTTAAATTAGCCGTTGATTTGGGCCATTTTTGTTTTGATGATTAATGCAAATACTCTGTTACCAGACGAGACAATGGTTGTAATCATATATTGCATTTGGTGCATGAACCGACCGCATTTCCCATAGCAAACGCAACTCTGTGCTCCCCGCGGTTTCAACGCTACTGTGACTGCAAGGGGCGGCATCACCGTTTTGACAAAAAAAAACTTATCCAATTCCACACTGATTTTATCCAAGCCCGGATGAAAGTGGTCGTGAACTTGTATATGTGTAGAGCAAATTTCATAACGGATAACATGACTATCTTTTGTGCCTGAGTTTTTGTGCTCCCAAACAGTCCCAGATCACACAGCTGACATTCTTACCCTGCTTTGGATCTTAACCAGTCAACTGCATGTCTACATGCCTGCTATCTGCCGGCGTCACAGCACACATTGACCTCGCGATGACCGGCGACCTGCGCTGTGACACAGTATACACTGACTTCTCGATGACCAGTGACCCACGCTATGGCACAGTACACACTGAATTCGCCGTATGAGCTGGTCCCCGGCGAGATGGTGCTGGTCAAGCGCCCCTCCGGTTCCGCCGTCAAGTGGTACCGAGCCAGCGTGACGGGAATCGACAGCGTCGAGTTCGGCCTCGTCAGCGTCGAGTACGTCGACTACGGCACCACGGACGTGGCGCACTGCTCACAGGTGAGATTACGTGGCGCACTGCTCACAGGTGAGATTACGTGGCGCACTGCAAACGGGTGAGATTACGTGGCGCACTGCTCACAGGTGAGATTACGTGGCGCACTGCAAACAGGCGAGACTACATGGCGCACTGCTCACAAGTGAGATTACGTGGCGCACTGCTCACAGGTGAGATTACGTGGCGCACTGCAAACAGACGAGACTACATGGCGCACTGCTCACAAGTGAGATTACGTGGCGCACTGCACACAGGTGAGATTACGTGGCGCACTGCTCACAGGTGAGATTACGTGGCGCACTGCAAACGGGTGAGATTACGTGGCGCACTGCTCACAGGTGAGATTACGTGGCGCACTGCAAACAGGCGAGACTACATGGCGCACTGCTCACAAGTGAGATTACGTGGCGCACTGCTCACAAGTGAGATTACGTGGCGCACTGCAAACAGGTGAGATTACGTGGCGCACTGCAAACAGGCGAGACTACATGGCGCACTGCTCACAAGTGAGATTACGTGGCGCACTGCAAACAGGTGAGACTACATGGCGCACTACAAACAGGTGAGACTACATGGCGCACTGCTCCCAAGTGAGATTACGTGCCGCACTGCAAACAGGTGAGATTACGTGGCGCACTGCAAACAGGTGAGATTACGTGCCGCACTGCAAACAGGTGAGATTACGTTGCACACTGCAAACAGGTGAGACTACATGGCGCACTGCTCACAAGTGAGATTACGTGGCGCACTGCAAACAGGTGTGATTACGTGGCGCATTACAAACAGGTGAGACTACATGGAACGCCGTAAACAGGTGAGACTACATGGAACGCCGTAAACAGGTGAGATTACATGGCATACTGTGCACAGGCGAAATTACATAGTGCACTGCTCACAGGTGAGATTATGTGACACACTGCTCACCAGTGGGATTACATGGTGCACTGCTCAGGTGAGATTACGTGGTGCATTGCACACAGTTGGGATTGCATGGCACAATGTTCACAGGTTAGATTATGTGGCTGGATCGATCTGTTCATATTGGCTAAATAATCAATTCAGAACTGTTTTGGTTTTATTGAGTTGTATGTATATTTGGAAGCGGCCATTGTAAAACTAGCATATGTTGGAAAGTGTAGGTGCGTTCGCTTTTATGTTATACTAAACCCTGCTGGAGTATACATCAAAATGCAATATATTGCTTCCATTTGTTCTTGTATGTTTGGGCGCTACATAACCAGTAGCAGTTGATACGCCCCTAAGCCCAAATAATCAATCAATTGTTCTTGTATGCTAGGGAGACAAATGAAACGTTAAAAATATGGTCATAAAGGATGTTTTGTCCGACTACGACGTTATCATGTGCGATTTGTAACATTACAATTCACTTTGGGAAATTTGTGTCACTGCAATATTTGAGACAGTTTAAAACCTAAATTCTGCCTCGTCCTCCGTACAAAATTTTTGCGAGTACATCAACTAAATTGACCAGCAGGTGTCCAGGTGTCGGGAGTCCAGGACTAGATGTTTGTACCACATTTTACAGCTGGTGAAGCGTAGAACGCCGGAGCTGTTCGCAGCGTATGTTCAAGCCCTAGTGTTTTATATAAAATACGATGAAATTATGTTCCGTAGAAGACCTTTAATTTGGAAAGAAACAAGTTAGTGATGGCTGGTGGTGCATAATCTCCAACTCCTGATGAAGTTTTGTGCGTGTTTTTTTGCGTGAAGTTATTTGAAAAAAAGCAAGCCGGTGGTTACCCTGGCATTTCTGACCCATATTGTGTTGCTGATTGGTACGTCTGGGATGTCGTGTCTCACACTAATTTCCGTGATTTCCCTTGTCTTGTCAATTGTTTCCGGTGTGTGTGTGTCTGTGTGTGTGTCTGTGTGTGTGTGTCTGTGTGTGTGTCTGTGTGTGTGTCTGTGTGTGTGTCTGTGTGTGTGTCTGTGTGTGTCTGTGTGTGTGTCTGTGTGTGTCTGTCTGTCTGTCTGTCTGTCTGTCTGTCTGTCTGTCTGTCTGTCTGTCTGTCTGTCTGTCTGTCTGTCTGTCTGTCTGTCTGTCTGTCTGTCTGTCTGTCTGTCTGTCTGTCTGTCTGTCTGTCTGTCTGTCTGTCTGTCTGTCTGTCTGTCTGTCTGTCTGTCTGTCTGTCTGTCTGTCTGTCTGTCTGTCTGTCTGTCTGTCTGTCTGTCTGTCTGTCTGTCTGTCTGTCTGTGTTAGCGGTCCTGTTGTGCGCCAGATCTGTCGACGCCACAGCTCGGCGACTGGAGCGATCCTGTCGCAGCCACCGATGGCCGCCTACTGCGTGCTGGCCGAGGTGGTGCCGGCCGCTGTCACCTGGTCAGACGCCGCCGTCAGCTTACTCGAGGTGGGTGTGGCGCGTCGGCCTCCTGGGCGGCGAATTTGCAATGTCCTGAGCTTTCTGAACTGGTGCAAAGCGACATGCAGAAAGAGAGAACTCGCTCCCCTCCAACCTCTGTTTCAGCAAGGATTTTCGCCTCCTCCCGCCTGGTTCTTGACACCTAAAACATCCCACGTTTCAGATCGGGTGCTCGGTCAGCACTATGGTTAGTGCGCCCTGAAGGTCAAATAACGAGCAGCATGTTTTCCATACTAATTCGTGACGCAAGAAGGTGTGCATTTTAGTTTTCTGGTGTTGATCCTTGACGAATATATTGGGTGACACCACTTTCTGATGGCAGTACAATTATGAAGCGTGTGCTCTTGCTCGAATCTCTCACTCTTGCACTATGTTTTGATAAATTATTTACCACTCTGATACCCTGATGCGAAATCGGTGTATGCGCGTTGAGGACTTGGAGTTCCGGCGTGACCAGATATGCTTTTCTGGTCGCGTGCCACTGTGTACTTGTCGGAGGCCTCAACGCAGGTTGCTGAACTGTCGATGCGCCCCTATGCCCAGTAACCAACCGAGGATGCTCTAATGAGCGAAGAGTCCATGCCGTTAAAAATTTTGCTAGGTGTTGCTGGTGGAGCTTACCAAGGTGGTGTTTTAGCATCCACATCGATGCGTCACGCGTTAGATTAATCGTGCGTTTGTAATTTGTTCCCCAATCTTAAGCTTATGAGAAACATGTCTGATGACACATCGTCTCCCACCAACGTCTCGTTTTCCTTTTAGTCGTATAACGTCACGCCTCATTTCGGCAGTCAAAACTGCGCTTCCAGCGCGTGAACGGCCAACTAGTGCACCAGGACAGCGAGGGCGTTCTGCACGTGCGCGTCTTCAACGTCGACGGCTCCACGCTGGCCTCGCAGCTGGTGGCTATCGGCCTGGGTCGTCTGACCATGCACCACCCCGTGTCCGGCTCACAGATGGTGTCGCCCCAGTACGTGAACACCGCTCAGCTGGTGGTACCTCACCACGTCGACGCGACTCAGATGATGTCGCCTCATCAGGCCAGTACCGAATTCCGTTCTTCATTATGTATAGCGATAGTCATAGAGCGACATATGAATGTCGCTATATGACTTATGCAGTCAATGCACCCCTGAACTACGACATATGAATGTCGGAGAGCGAGGTGGGAGGTGCCGCCTGACCTGCGTGCGGGACCGGCGTGCTGTAGGGGCCGCCGCAGTCTGCCGCTGACGGCGTGCTTTGTGTTGTGTCGTACAGCTGGCGTCCTCCGGTCTTCCCCCACCACCAGCGCAGTACGCCGTGCGCATCAAGGAGATGAAGACGGTGACGCCGCTGGCGGGCGCCGAGCTGGTGGTCACCATCTGCCACTACGGCAGCGGGCCGGCCAGGTTCACTGTGCACAGTCAGCAGAAGGAGCCGGCGCTGGAGCAGCTGATGGCTCACATACAGGCGAGTGGGCGCCGCGCGGAGGTGTGCAGTATGCGGACAGACGCGCTGAGCGTGTCGGCAGACGTGCGCTCCGCGTCAGCACGGGAGACAGACTGAGACAGAGGAAGTGGGACAGACTGAGGTACTCGGCAGACCTAGTCTTGAAGGTGGAGCGTGTGGCAGGTGTGCGTGGAATTCAGTGCACCAGCGAATAACAGACTGGACGAAAAGATGATGCCCGCAGAAGAATTGTCGACTGACCCTTTTGCACTTTGGGTGTACTACTGGACTAAATGACCGATGCAGCCTGTGTGCCCTAAAGCCCAAATAACTAACGGTGCACTACTGGTGCCTGTCAACGTACACTTCCCCTCCCCACCTAAGGTGTACTACCGGTTCGTTCCTCTGTGCCAGACGATAATCGCCACGCCCCGAGTACGCTACGAGTCTGTTCCTCGGTATGTTAGGCGATCACCACGTTAGGTAACTGCTGGTCTGTTACTAGGTATGCCAAGCCACCTTCCGCCATCTCTGGTATGCTACTGGTCTGGCCCTGCCTGTGTCAACTGAACTCATACGGTTCATTGTGGTCCCACCACAGATGTGCTATTCACTGTGACAACTAACGTCCACCCACCCCAGATGTACTGTTCCCCATGATGACCGACACCTACCCACCACAGATATACTGTTACCCATGATGACCGACACCCACCCACCCCAGATGTACTGTTCCCCATGATGACCGACACCTACCCACCACAGATTTACTGTTCTCCGTGATAACCGACACCCACCCACCACAGATGTACTGTTACCCATGATGACCGACACCCACCCACCACAGATGTACTGTTCCCCATGATGACCGACACCCACCCACCACAGATGTACTGTTCTCCGTGATAACCGACACCCACCCACCACAGATGTACTGTTACCCATGATGACCGACACCCACCCACCACAGATATACTGTTACCCATGATGACCGACACCCACCCACCACAGATGTACTGTTCCCCATGATGACCGACACCCACCCACCCCAGATGTACTGTTCCCCATGATGACCGACACCCACCCACCACAGATTTACTGTTCTCCGTGATAACCGACACCCACCCACCACAGATGTACTGTTACCCATGATGACCGACACCCACCCACCACAGATGTACTGTTCTCCGTGATAACTGACACCCACCCACCACAGATGTACTGCCAGTCGGTGCCGGCGGTGGCACCGAAGTTGGTGGAGTCCGGCTCGGTGTGCCTGGCCACGTCCGTCGCCCACGAGGGCCGCTACCTGCGCGCTGTCGTCACCCAGGTGGACGGCAACATCGTCAAGGTGAGGCGGCGCCACAACGTCGGAGGTGACGTCACACAGGGCCTGCCCCGGGTGACAGCTGTTGTCACTGCAGGTGGATGACGCTGCTGTAGAGCTGGCCGCCGCACGGCCCTCCGGGCTCGGCCCGTCTCTGTTGTGCAGGTCCTGTCGCATGCAGCTGGTAGTGCGGCTTCTCTTGCTCACGTGTTTCGTGGTTTGCTGGTTTGGTTTGGTGGTCGTGTGGCTTGGTTGGATGGATTGGCAGTTTACGGTTCGAGCCGTTGTGCTGCCAGTGCCGATGCTTTTCGCATACCCTACTAGATAACGACTCTGAGGTCGTAGCGTCTGGGAACATTTTCATGTTCTTTCAAAAAGCTTGTTCTGATGTGATATACCGTCGTTTCTAAGGACCAATACCTGGCTCCTATAACATCATTGTAACTTGTGTGTATAGAGGTGGCAAATGCCGAAATGTTGGGACCTAAGTCCGGGACCGGCTGGCGTGATGTGACAAAGCCGGGTTGGGGAGGGGCGAAAATGCACTGAAAGCCAGTCAAACGGCCGGTTTTAGAATACATATTTTTCACATAAAATCAAAATACCCCTTTTTCACTTAACTTTAGGTGATACCTATAGGCAATTCAAAACGTCTTTGAAGACCTCATTCATCCCGAGATGAATTGATATAAGCCTGTAGTCAAAACTTTTTAAAAGCACGAATGACAACATAGTGAATACAAACCTGCTTAAAACACCATCTAATGCCCATTGTCATCCTCAGGGTCGGGGTTCGAATCTCACAGACTGCGGAATTATCGAGTCCACCGGCGACTAATCTGTGTGAGGAGTGGCGACGCCGTTTATCCCAGCAGTGGAATGCGTCGTAGAATAACCCAGCATTCTGTTCTGTCACCGCCAGGTATACTGGACGGACTACGGCGGCGACACCACCAAGGTGGCCTCTGAGTTGCGCGCGCTGCCGCTGCACCCTGGCGCAGCTGCCGATCCAGGCGTGTCGCGTGACGTTGGCCGGCCTGGCGCAGCTGGTACCCGCTAGCGCCGACCCACAGCGCGCATTCCGCCAGGTCACCGAGGGCAAGCCGCTCGCGTGTCGCTTCTGCCCTGCCAGGGACGGCCTGCCGCCGGTGAGCCGCAGCCGGAGCCGCAGCCGCAGCCGGAGGAGCGCGGCTGCGACACTATCGGCCGGTGTGTCCGGTCAGAGACGCTGCTGAGGTGACTTGGAGGCTGTTCAAACGGCGACGGCGATGGCTTGGGGGACGACACTTATCCACTTCTGGTGGGTGTGGTCAGAGACGGTGCTGAGGTGAATGACTGACTTGGAGACTGCTCAGACGCCCACGGTTTGGGGGACGACGCTTTGTGGGCGTGGTCGGGGACGGTGCTCATAGGTGATGCCACGAATAACGAAGTCTTAACAGAGACCAGCAATTATTATGCATGCCATCTCACATAGGGCAAAGTGTTGACCTGAATTGATTTACATTGGACGTTATCGTTCCACTACAATGTTGTCAGTTGTCGGTCTCACCACACGTAGTTCCTGATGTATCTTCCATCGAGTGCTTGTTGGCAGTTGCTATGAGTCATTTCAGTACCGTTCCATGTTGTCACTGCTGATTTCTGGTGGCGTCACAGGTCTTTGATGCCCTCCACTTCGTTTCGGAGGACAGAGCAAATGACGTGGTTTTAGTTTGCCACTCATTGGCGTAGTGATGACGACGGCATCAGTTTTGTTCTTCTGCGATATAGCCGTTTTCATTGTGAATGTTAGCTGGTCACTTGCAGCATGCTCTCTTGCTGGTGGTTATTTCCGATCCCACCACCACACACTTGAAGAAGAGAGGCTGGCAAGGCCGGCCGGCACATGGTCGAGGTAATGCTTAATTCAAAATATGTAGGTGCTTCACGGGTATATATATATATATATATGTGTGTGTATGTATGAGTGGTGGAACGGGAACTTACTGGCCCCGAATTAAAACTCTGATTGGGTGTATTTTAATGGGGAGGAGGAAGGGACGGACGAACGAACGAAAGAAAGATAAACTGAAATGATCAAGACTGATACAACAGAACCTGCTGATAACGACGTCTAGCAAAGTACAATGGCTGATGCTTAGCATAGCCAAGCAAATATGTAATCTTAACCCGCGCCGTCTCCGGTCAGATCCTCACATCCTGTTTCGGGAGGGGGGATAGTAACCCCCTCAAAAATCCAAACTAAGCGTCGTACGAAAACGAAAGAGGTGTCATCGGAAAGCGATCGGTGAGTGGGGTCCGGATCCACCCCCAAAGCAACTTTCCCCCCCAAAGTGACGTCACCAGGGGCTAGATTTTCACTTGTTTTTGGCCCTGGGGTGTTGGAGGATATATGAAATGATTTTGGAGGATATATAAAAAAATTATTTGGACTGACGAAAGGACAGCGAAATCGACCAGGACCATAGAATTTTGTGCCCCCCCCCTAATTATTTGTTAATTTCAAAATTTTGAGTGTTCAACTTTTTTTTCTTTCTAATTTTCAGTTTCCAATGGGTAGAGCAGACCGAGAAACGTTGTTGAAAGTCAACTTGTCCTAATAAAATATGCTTACTTTAGCCAAAACTTTAGAACTTTCTATGTGAACTGCAATTGGCGAATGTGCAAAATTTATATGTAGTCAAAAACTAAAAAATTAACAATTCCACTCGTACGTTTTGTTGAATCCCTAAAGATAAGTAAAAGCTGAAAGTCTGATTAATATATCTGTATCCGTTGAAGCGTGACGACTGGTTGGACTTCTTTGGAGGTGACCTCACTTGACCTTGACTAACTCGTTGACCCTAGATGACCTGACTTCAAAATTGTAAAACAGCATGCCAAATTGATGTGGGAAAGGGTATGCCAAATTTGGGCGCGCTACCTCGCGGCGTTCGTCCGCTATCCGCGAAAAAATCCTGAAGGGGGGGGGGGGGCAGTTGAAGACCCCCAGAGACGGGACGGGTTAATGTAGAGTAAGTTGCGACTCGTGGCATCGAGTAAGAACACCCGTAGTACGAGGGATTGTGGGAAGCGAATAATCTGGTGTTGCTTGTGCTCTTCTGCGAATGTAATTCCAGCCTGGTTGTTGCCATTCTGAATGTGCGTGTTGGTTCAGCCATTAACCTAGCATTTCCTGCTGAAAGCTGTCGTCTGTCCATTAGGTACTCCGCCCTAACCTATGAGTGTATCCAGCTATCCACTACCGAACCTATCCAACCCGTGACACTACCAGTCTGGCCAATAGCCTGACATTACCTGGGACGTGGCAGTTTACTCATGACGTGGCCACAAACTCAGCCCATCTGTGATCCGTGATCATGCAGGTCTGACCTGCGACCTGGTACCTATGACTGACGGTAGTTGGTTATTCAAGCTTGAAGGCGCGTCGACGTCATTGGTTATGTAGCACCCAGACCTGTGACCTCATACATTTTACACACGATTGTACGCAAGTCCCGACTCTCCCGATATGCATCCGTCCCATACCTCCCAATACCATCACCGCTCCTGACCTGCCTGACCTGGCCGCCGTCCCATACCTCCCAATACCATCACCGCTCCTGACCTGCCTGACCTGGCCGCCGTCCCACACCCCGCAATACCATCACCGCTCCTGACCTGTCTAACCTGGCCGCCGTCTCACACCCCCAATACCGTCACCGCTCCTGACCTGTCTGACCTGGGCGCCGTCCCATACCCCGCAATACCATCACCGCTCCTGACCTGCCTGACCTGGCCGCCGTCCCATACCTCCCAATACCATCACCGCTCCTGACCTGCCTGACCTGGCCGCCGTCCCATACCTCCCAATACCATCACCGCTCCTGACCTGTCTGACCTGGCCGCCGTCCCATACCTCCCAATACCATCACCGCTCCTGACCTGCCTGACCTGGCCGCCGTCCCATACCTCCCAATACCATCACCGCTCCTGACCTGCCTGACCTGGGCGCCGTCCCATACCCCGCAATACCATCACCGCTCCTGACCTGTCTAACCTGGCCGCCGTCTCACACCCCCAATACCGTCACCGCTCCTGACCTGCCTAACCTGGCCGCCGTCTCATACCCCGCAATACCATCACCGCTCCTGACCTGCCTAACCTGGGCGCCGTCTCATACCCCGCAATACCATCACCGCTCCTGACCTGTCTAACCTGGCCGCCGTCCCATACCCCCCAATACCATCACCGCTCCTGACCTGCCTGACCTGGCCGCCGTCTCATACCCCGCAATACCATCACCGCTCCTGACCTGCCTAACCTGGCCGCCATCTCACACCCCCAATACCATCACCGCTCCTGACCTGCCTGACCTGGGCGCCGTCTCATACCCCGCAATACCATCACCGCTCCTGACCTGTATAACCTGGCCGCCATCTCACACCCCCAATGCCATCACCGCTGCTGACCTCGCCGCCGGCGCGCTGACCAGCCGCCGCACCAGGTGGAGCTGTTCGACCTGGGCACCAGCGTGCTGGAGCTGCTGGTGCGCGCCGGCGCCTACCTGCGCGCCGAGCCGCCGTCGCGGCCGGTGGCCACTTCGTCGCCGCGGCCAGTGGCGGCGCCACTGTCGCCGGCCGCCCTGCTGCCGCCCGGCACGCACGCCGAGGTACGCGTCGTGTCGGTGACGTCGGTAAACAGCCTGTGCGTGCGGCCGACCGAGGCGGACGGCCAGCAGCGACAGCTGACGGCACGCCTCACCGACTCGCTCAACGTGCTGGCGTGTCGGCTGCCCGCCGAACAGGCGGCCGACGGCGTCATGTGCGCCATATTCAAGGTCGGTGGCCGGTACGCCCGCGCTGTCCGGGGCGACGGTGGGGAACCATGCGGACATGCCGGAGAAGTGGTGTGTGCTGTGAATATTTGGTAAACTTATGGACATTGTAATTGGGGGGTGGGCCCTACTTCTCATTGGCTTCATCCTTGTGGGCGTTGCTGCCAAAGAGTAAAACACTAAAAAGCAACGACGTAGCCCCGTCTCAGGTATTTCTCTGTTGGGTATAGCTGCAAGTGCATTAAATTTCCGATTTCAATCGCAAGCCATCTTGTCACTGCACATTTTCGAAGGGCGTACGTTTCGGAGTGGCATTGAGGAAATTGGCATTTTGGAAATTGGAAATTGTATTTTGTTGCGTGTTTTTCCTTAGTTCGCGTCGTTTGTTTAAAGCTCGATCCGGGCCGTAATTGCCATGCCTTCTGTGACCCATTGTCGCGGTCAAGATTTGCCACGGCGGGGTAAAGGGGTCATTTGCGCCACTTTCAAAATCTGGCGTTTATGGCCTCGCTTGGCCATGGCAGATGCAGCCATTTGTTGCCGGAGCGCTATGACGTCACGAGCCGATCAAGATTGAGAGGCTTGTGTATGCAGGGCTGACAGTGACGCGTCGGCGGATGTAACGGTTGAGGCGGATCTGCGCCGGTCCCAGCTGCCACCCGTCAGCCTCTGGCGAGGGTGCGCGCCTCCAGTGACCTGTGCTGACCCCCTGGACAGGACGCCAGCTATCAGCGGGCGCGAATCGTGAGCGTGGGCCGCCGAGACATGAAGGTGCTGTACGTGGACCTGGGGACGTCCGAGATGATCCCGACCACGTCGGCCTTCATGCTGGAGCCGCGCCTGGCCGCCCTGCCGACGCAGGTCAGTCGCCTAACCTGACATGACCTGCTCCAATCTGGCCAGAGCTCACCGGACTTGCGTCAATGAGATGTGAGGCTTCGTGAGATGTGCGCCAGTGATAATTTATTCGTGAAATATGGTGGAATATACCACGTTCTGAACGCTAAATCGACACCCTTCTCCAAGGAGTATCCACATCCTGCTTCTTGGAGCCTTCACAATCAGTTCGAAGTGCCTACGCCATCAGCTCGAATTTGTGTCTGAGGCATCAAAAACGTTTTAAATGATGCTAATTCCATTGCAAATTTCGACATCCTACTGTGCTCGTTTCGACATCTCACACCTGACGAAAAATCATTAACTTAACCCTACTGAATGCACACAGGCAGTCCTGATGGGACCTACTGCCTGGCCCAGCTGATGTCTCGTTTATGAGAGGTTCTTCTGATTTGACGTCTACCATGGGGTGCCCTGCCGATGTGGCTTCTCGTATGTAAAGTGATGTTATGCTGACCGGACCTGACCGTGTGAGGCCCGCTGTTCACCTGACCTTTGTTTGTCAGACCAACTGTTGATGTGATCTATGGTCTGTCCAGAGGCCCACTGCTGGTCTGACGTGACGCGGCCTGTGAGACAGATGGTCCACTGCTGCCTGTCGGGACTGGAGATGTCGCACGGCACCGCCGAGCTGGTGGAGCAGCTGCGTGCGCTGACGGTCGGAGTTCGGCTGCTGTGCGAGGTGCTCGACCAGCTGGGGGAGAAGCGGATCGTCCGGCTGACGGACGTGTCCCGCCAGCCGCCGCTCGACGTCGGCGCCGTCATGTGCGAGAAGATGCGCGGCCGTCGCCCACTACCGCCGCCGCCGGCCGCCCAGGTCAAGGCCGTGACTGCGCAGGTCACAGTGCGGCTACCACAGGTCAGTCCTAGGTCACTGGGGCGGATACGGACCAGTCGTCGGTCATTGTTGGGCGGCTACAGGTCATCAGAGGTCACGGGGGGGGGGGACTACAGGCCAGTCCTAGATCGCTGGGGTGGCTACGTACTAGTCTTCGGCCACTGCGGGGCGGCTATAGGTCAGTATAAGGTCGCAGTGTGGCGGCTACATGCCAATCATAGGTCAAGGTCACGATGGGGCGGCCACAAGCCAGACATAGATCAAGGTCACTGCGCTGCCACTACAGGTCAGTCAGATAATGGCTAGGCAGCTACAGGTCAGTAGCAGTTGGTTGCGGCCAGTGGTGTGTGCCAGCAGGCAGGCGAAGTCGGGTCGCAGAGCCAGTCGCTACCGCAGCGTGGGTACGATCCAGCTCCAACAATTTGTTGATTATAATATCTTGCTGCTATTGCGCATCACTCGGTAAATATTTAACAGTGGTGATTATATCCTGTGACCAAAGCTAGATATTTTGGCCACCAATTCTTGTATTTTTTTCTCTTCTGAATTCGACTTTCATCATTTATCTGATTACGAGGTATTGTGAACTACAAAAGGCTATACTGTGTACTACTGGCGGTTATATTGAGGTCACTTTCACAACAATGAAGTTTGTTTGATATACAGCTGCGATCATTTCACTCTCGTAATCCACCTTAAAATGATACCCAAAGATTTGAAGTGTGCAGCAGTGGCCTGTCTCATGGTTTAGGCAGATTCAAACTTGCTGTAACTTCATTTTGGTTCAGGACTGTCCGTTTCTTACCATTCGGCAAAAATGAAATGCTAAATGATCGCATGTAATCGATGAGTGAGGTTTTCGCGTGGATATACTCACCTAAGCGCAAAATAACTTACATTGGTGAGTTATCTTGTGTGTGGGTGTCTTTAACAACAATCAATTTCAGTGAAAATACTAGTACATGGGTGAAAAATTAAGTCCAGTTGATGCTTGCCATTCTCGGCCTTTATTCTTATGGCTATTCACAATGTGCCAGTATTTTCCTCTTATGTACATGCACACATGCCTACACGCATACAAATGCCCTGACTAATATATCAGATGGGCGGTTTTTCGTTGATTCGCGTCGTTTCAGAGCTACAGTTGTTGGCAGCCACCCGTGGTAGGGAGAGGGGAGATATGTCGTTGGCGTCGAAGAATCCCGTGCACAATTTCCCACATTTAACGACTAGCTGCGGTGGCCGCCGTGTGGCCTGAGCCCGGCGGCGACTGGCTTTGCTCTGTCGAGTTTCCCCGGCTGTTCTGCTGCCTTTCGGTGCCGTTTCCAATCATTTGTTGGCGGTTGTGTCGGTCTGAACTTGTGTCGATGTCGGATACCTTTGTGGAGTTTGATGGAAAACAGTGTTTTTTTTTGTTTTGTTTTTTAAATAAATAAATTTAAAATTAATCCGAGTTGTTGGGGTGGCTTGAGGAGCCATGGTTCTATTGCTAAGCAAAGCTTGTTGCGTGAACCCTGGCCCCACCACCCGTTTCATGAACTCCAGTTCAACGGCAGAATTTAGACCGAAAGTTTAACGTGCCGCCAATGCACCGACACGGCCACCCGGTAGCTCGTCCCCGGCCTTATCGGGCCAGCTGCCAACTGACACTCCCGGCCGGGGGCTAAACGCGAGCGCGCGAAGCGACTCGAACCCTGTGTTGCCAATGCAGGGGAGACCAGTGCAGGCCAGCGCTCTAACCAACTGAGCTACCTGGGCGGCAAAACTGAGCTACCTGGGCGGCCAGCGCTCTACCTGGGTGTTCGATATCGATATCACAGTGAGCACATCGATATGCGAAGTTTCTCGATACATGAATTCATCGAAGATGTCTCCTGGTATGTGCAGTCCATCATACCTCCGAGTTTTGTCTATGCCCAACAATTTTTCATCAACCGATTATAGAGTACTGATGAAGCTATGGGTACGAAGTAATGGTCTTCCCCGACCCTACATGGCCTGACTTGACTTCCAAGTGACCCTGGATGGCAGTAGCGTGGTAGTTGTGATGTCCTACCTGACCTGGCCAGCAGGCAGGATCGGAAGCACGGCCCTGTCTTAGGTGCTTGTCATCTAGAACATTATCCTCCCTGGGAAATTATCCACTCCTTTATTCGTCAAGAGACTGAAGGAGTTGTTTGAAAATCACTGCAAACTCATCGCTGCTTGATGCATATGTCTGCTGCTTGATGCAGAAGCTGACTGAAAAGTGCAGACCAGAGTTTGAGTTTTGATGTAAAGAACACATCCTTCTACCCGGAATGCCGCCAAAGTTTCCTCTAAAAAACGAGGTTTCAAACGCCTAAGCCCAACCCTGCCGACGTGCGGCCATGGACAGCAGTAGGTCTGTGGAGCAAACCGACCTGACCTGACCTGGCCGACAGGTCACGCTGGGCAGAAGTGAGCCGGTGCTGGTGACGTACGCGGAGTCTGCGGCGCTGTTCTTCGGGCAGCTGTTAGCCGCCGACGCGGACGCCATGTTCGCCATGGAGGAGCGGATGCAGGCGACTTACGGCGGCGGTGCGCTGCCCGCCCTGGCGGCCGCCGTCGGCGCGTTCTGCGTCGCCGCGTCGGCCATCAACGGCACCTTCTACCGGGCCAGGGTGCGTACCGGCCCTGGCGCACCGAGCGTGGCGGCCGTCCGGACTGAGGTTTACCCCGACCACCGCCGGGAACGCGTGTGGCCAAGATTGGCCCTGGCACTGGCCGTCACATATGGCCCTTGCGTGCCCCTCTGCTGGTGCTGTGACTGACGCTGTGACCGCAGCTGTGGCCGACGCTGCGACTACCTCCGTGACGGCTGTGTAGCGCTGTTTGTTTATTGGGTAGTTCTCGACGCGCTGCATGCACGGTCACGCCTAATGGCGCTGTCCACACTGTTTCGCCAGTGTGCCGCGGCTGGGTCATACCAGCCCCTGTGTGACGCTGTAGTCTCGTGTTTCAGGTGGTGAAGACGAGCGGCGGCCGGGTGATGGTCCAGTACATCGACTACGGCGACACCGAGACAAAATCGGCCGGCGAGGTGTTCCCGCTCAAGGCAGAGTTTTCCGTGCTTCCGCAACTCGGTATGTTGGTGCCGTTTCGCGGCTCTGGTGAATGGCACAAAATGACCCTGTAGAGTCGGCGCGCCCTTAAACCCAAATAATCAATCAACTGGTTCTGGTAATGGTGTCGCAGCTCCCCAGTTACAATTGCGGGCCCCTGCAATCTGGGTACGTGCACTCCATTCGTTCACATTGACTGGCCGCTTCTGCCATTTGCTATTCTATTTGTATTTGTCTTGGTCGTCCATTTCGTCTTTTTCGACTGATAATGGTGACTGAAACCCAACCAACCCTGTTCTGAGTATTCGTCATTCAGAGGATGTGCCGTCCGGAATGTTGTTCCCTCCTCATTTCTGCTGAGAAGCTGAGCATGTTTGACACTGGAACTATGATACTCCATTGCATTCCATGGGAATCTCCAAGATATGTGGATTCTTATTTCTTTGCTTTCATACTTCCCCTCATAAATTGTAGCCCAAGCTTAGTTCCTGATGGGGCCGCGGTAGCTCAGTTGGTACAGCGTCGGATTCTCGAGCGCAAGATGGTGGGTTGGAATCTCACAACAGACTGCATTTACCGAGTCCACCCGCGACCACCAGTCGGCGTGAGGGGTTGGCGACGCTATATGACCTAGCGGTTGAATGTGTCGTAAGAGAACCCAAGGTTCTTCTGAGCACTCGAGCTCTGACAAGGCACGTGTTTTGAAGAAACACGACTACACACCACAGTTCGATAGCTCGAAAATCATGTTCTCAATCCCGAAATGGAAAGTCCAGCCCACACTCAAGCAAGTAAGTTGGTCAAGGTGCTCCACCAGGCAGTTTTGGTGGGGCCAAGCAATGGTTGCGAAGCAGTCACCAAGGCTAGTTTTTCATCTGGGGGCTTAAGCTAGATAAAGCTCACTCCATCTAATGAGCCATTTGGTCATAAAGGTGCAAAGCAAATGTAGCACTGAACGAATCCTCATGTGTCGTTAGGATCAATAGGCTACTGGATTAATTGCAGGTTTACATTTTTCGCTCTTTCATTATAGTTACATTTTGTAGTAAAAAAATGAACGAAAATTGTTCGTATCCACATCCATGTAGTCATGGTGTTATGCATACAAGGCTTGCTATATTTTATGGCGAATTATATACTGTACCTTGATGCATCAGCGTTGGGGTTCGGCTTCGTGTGTGACCAGAAGGATTTTGCGGTAGAACCCCACCGCCGCTGGGGTATTTTTAGGACGTGCTGCACAGATGCTAAGTCACATTGTGTAAAATGGAGGTTTCCAAAAGTGAATATTCCTTCGAAGTTAGCATGCGACTTTGGAGGGGAAGGGAGAAGAAGATGGACGGTGGATCACGCTCCTAATTGTTCTTCCTCGATTCATGCATTGTAGGCAGGGTTGGATTTGTGCTTTGTAAGCCTGCATGCATAAAAAACAATTTTGTGCAATCGAATATGAAGAGGGTATTTTTCTTCAAATATGGGACCTCAGGATTTCGGTCTACACTTTCCTGTGATTCTTGAGCATTTTATCGCAGATGTGTTCATCGCCAAAAGCACGATTCAACTTCACAAGGAGAAAATGAGGGAATAATTTTCTGGAGATAATAATGCTTCATATGCCAAAAATCCAGGAATGACATATTTTTACCAATTTTGACTAAGAAGCGTTTGAGACGATTCACATCGCATCAACAGTAATGTTCTAACCTGAAAAAGGCTGTTACTTGGGCAAACGTGGTTTTATCTTTCTTTGGGTAATTGTATGCTATCTTGTCACATTGTTTTCATTTGGTGGTAAGTTGAGTGAGATTGGATTAGGGCAAAGCTGTCCTGCATATCATCTAATTGATCCGTGACCTGTGACGTGTTAGCCATGTTATGCCCGCTGTGACCCTGTGGCCCGTGACGTGACCCCAGCCGTGTTTGCTGCCCCTGGCGTGACGTGACCCGCAGCCATGTTATGCTCGCTGTGACCCTGTGGCCCGTGACGTGACCCGCAGCCATGTTATGCTCGCTGTGACCCTGTGGCCCGTGACGTGACCCGCAGCCGTGTTATGCTCGCTGTGACCCTGTGGCCCGTGACGTGACCTGCAGCCATGTTATGCTCGCTGTGGCCCGTGACGTGACCCGCAGCCATGTTATGCTCGCTGTGACCCTGTGGCCCGTGACGTGACCCGCAGCCATGGTATGCTCGCTGTGGCCCTGTGGCCCGTGACGTGACCCGCAGCCATGTTATGCTCGCTGTGACCCTGTGGCCCGTGACGTGGCCCGCAGCCATGTTATGCTCGCTGTGACCCTGTGGCCCGTGACGTGACCTGCAGCCATGTTATGCTCGCTGTGGCCCGTGACGTGACCCGCAGCCATGTTATGCTCGCTGTGACCCTGTGGCCCGTGACGTGACCCGCAGCCATGTTATGCTCGCTGTGGCCCTGTGGCCCGTGACGTGACCCGCAGCCATGTTCTGCTCGCTGTGGCCCGTGACGTGACCCGCAGCCATGTTATGCTCGCTGTGACCCTGTGGCCCGTGACGTGACCCGCAGCCATGTTATGCTCGCTGTGGCCCTGTGGCCCGTGACGTGACCCGCAGCCATGTTCTGCTCGCTGTGGCCCGTGACATGACTCGCAGGCATGTCCTGCTCGCTGTGACCCTGTGACTCGTGACATGACCCCAGTGTTAAAGTAATGATTTCTCGTTAGGTGTGAGATGTCGAAGCAAGTATAGCAGGATGTCGAAATCGCCATGAAAATAACGTTATTAAAAATGTGTTAAGTACTTCAAACCTAGTTTTAAGACAATTGCGTACATATCGATGTTCACCTTTTATGTTTTTTTTAGAGGCTCTTAATTTGGGGACACCAATATCAATGATAACGATGCAAATACCGATGCTACAAACTGGCATCGTATAACATAGCGCATCATAGGTAATCCCTGTACCTGAAATGTCCATACGGAATGTTCGTTATCGCGATCCCGGATCCGTTATGACGAGCGTAAACATGATACTTGCAAACAGGATTCAGTTAGAAACGAGGAATGTGGACTTCATAAACGCACAAAAACACGATGTCGATATTTCTTTGTAGGGATGTGGATTCAGTGTTAAGTAAGTGGTATATTCCACCCTATTTCGCGTATAATTGATCACTGCATGTCACGCAGGCATGCTCTGCTCGATGTGTCGACCCGTGTCTGACTGACCGTGACTGACCCGTGTCGACCCGTGTCTGACTGACCGTGACTGACCCGTGTCGACACGCAGGCATGCTCTGCTCGATGTGTCGACCAGTGTCTGACTGACCGTGACTGACCCGTGTCGACCCGTGTCTGACTGACCGTGACTGACCCGTGTCGACCCGTGTCTGACTGACCGTGACGACCCGTGTCGACCAGTGTCTGACTGACCGTGACTGACCCGTGTCGACCAGTGTCTGACTGACCGTGACTGACCCGTGTCGACCAGTGTCTGACTGACCGTGACTGACCCGTGTCGACCCGTGTCTGACTGACCGTGACTGACCCGTGTCGACCAGTGTCTGACTGACCGTGACTGACCCGTGTCGACCCGTGTCTGACTGACCGTGACTGACCCGTGTCGACCCGTGTCTGACTGACCGTGACTGACCCGTGTCGACCAGTGTCTGACTGACCGTGACTGACCCGTGTCGACCCGTGTCTGACTGACCGTGACTGTCGACCGTGTCGACGACCGTGACTGACCCGTGTCGACACGCGTGTCGCTCCTGCTGACTGACCCGTGTCGACCCGTGTCTGACTGACCGTGACTGACCCGTGTCGACCCGTGTCTGACTGACCGTGACTGACCCGTGTCGACCCGTGTCTGACTGACCGTGACTGACCCGTGTCGACCCGTGTCTGACTGACCGTGACTGACCCGTGTCGACCCGTGTCTGACTGACCGTGACTGACCCGTGTCGACCAGTGTCTGACTGACCGTGACTGACCCGTGTCGACCCGTGTCTGACTGACCGTGACTGACCCGTGTCGACCCGTGTCTGACTGACCGTGACTGACCCGTGTCGACCCGTGTCTGACTGACCGTGACTGACCCGTGTCGACCCGTGTCTGACTGACCGTGACTGACCCGTGTCGACCCGTGTCTGACTGACCGTGACTGACCCGTGTCGACCCGTGTCTGACTGACCGTGACTGACCCGTGTCGACCAGTGTCTGACTGACCGTGACTGACCCGTGTCGACCAGTGTCTGACTGACCGTGACTGACCCGTGTCGACCCGTGTCTGACTGACCGTGACTGACCCGTGTCGACCCGTGTCTGACTGACCGTGACTGACCCGTGTCGACCCGTGTCTGACTGACCGTGACTGACCCGTGTCGACCCGTGTCTGACTGACCGTGACTGACCCGTGTCGACCCGTGTCTGACTGACAACCCGTGTCGACCGTGCTGACCCGTGTCGACCCGCCAGTGTCTGACTGACCGTGACTGACCCGTGTCGACCCGTGTCTGACTGACCGTGACTGACCCGTGTCGACCCGTGTCTGACTGACCGTGCGACCCGTGTCGACCGTGCACCCGCAGGCAGCCCCGTCTACTGACCGTGACTGACCCGTGTCGACCCGTGTCTGACTGACCGTGACTGACCCGTGTCGACCAGTGTCTGACTGACCGTGACTGACCCGTGTCGACCAGTGTCTGACTGACCGTGACTGACCCGTGTCGACCCGTGTCTGACCGTACCGTGACTGACCCGTGTCGACCCGTGTCTGACTGACCCGTGACTGACCCGTGTCGACCCGTGTCTGACTGACCGTGACTGACCCGTGTCGACCCGTGTCTGACTGACCGTGACCCGTGTCGACCCGTGTCTGACTGACCGTGACTGACCCGTGTCGACCAGTGTCTGACTGACCGTGACTGACCCGTGTCGACCAGTGTCTGACTGACCGTGACTGACCCGTGTCGACCCGTGTCTGACTGACCGTGACTGACCCGTGTCGACCCGTGTCTGACTGACCGTGACTGACCCGTGTCGACCCGTGTCTGACTGACCGTGACTGACCCGTGTCGACCCGTGTCTGACTGACCGTGACTGACCCGTGTCGACCCGCAGGCATGTTCTGCTCGCTGTGACCCTGCAGCCCGTGTCATGACCCGCAGGCAGGTTTTACTCGCTGTGACCCTGTAACCCGTGTCATGACCCGCAGGCAGGTTTTACTCGCTGTGACCCTGCAGCCCGTGTCATGACCCGCAGGCAGGTTTTACTCGCTGTGACCCTGTAACCCGTGTCATGACCCGCAGGCAGGTTCTGCTCGCTGTGACCCTGTAACCCGTGTCATGACCCGCAGGCAGGTTCTGCTCGCTGTGACCCTGCAGCCCATGTCATGACCCGCAGGCATGTTCTGCTCGCTGTGACCCTGTAACCCGTGTCATGACCCGCAGGCATGTTCTGCTCGCTGTGACCCTGCAGCCCGTGTCATGACCCGCAGGCAGGTTCTGCTCGCTGTGACCCTGTAACCCGTGTCATGACCCGCAGGCATGTTCTGCTCGCTGTGACCCTGCAGCCCGTGTCATGACCCGCAGGCAGGTTTTACTCGCTGTGACCCTGCAGCCCGTGTCATGACCCGCAGGCATGTTCTGCTCGCTGTGACCCTGCAGCCCGTGTCATGACCCGCAGGCAGGTTCTGCTCGCTGTGACCCTGTAACCCGTGTCATGACCCGCAGGCAGGTTCTGCTCGCTGTGACCCTGTAACCCGTGTCATGACCCGCGGGCAGGTTTTACTCGCTGTGACCCTGCAGCCCGTGTCATGACCCGCAGGCAGGTTTTACTCGCTGTGACCCTGTAACCCGTGTCATGACCCGCAGGCAGGTTTTACTCGCTGTGACCCTGTAACCCGTGTCATGACCCGCAGGCAGGTTCTGCTCGCTGTGACCCTGTAACCCGTGTCATGACCCGCAGGCAGGTTTTACTCGCTGTGACCCTGCAGCCCGTGTCATGACCCGCAGGCAGGTTTTACTCGCTGTGACCCTGTAACCCGTGTCATGACCCGCAGGCAGGTTTTACTCGCTGTGACCCTGCAGCCCGTGTCATGACCCGCAGGCATGTTCTGCTCGCTGTGACCCTGCAGCCCGTGTCATGACCCGCAGGCATGTTCTGCTCGCTGTGACCCTGCAGCCCGTGTCATGACCCGCAGGCATGTTCTGCTCGCTGTGACCCTGCAGCCCGTGTCATGACCCGCAGGCATGTTCTGCTCGCTGTGACCCTGCAGCCCGTGTCATGACCCGCAGGCAGGTTTTACTCGCTGTGACCCTGTAACCCGTGTCATGACCCGCAGGCAGGTTTTACTCGCTGTGACCCTGTAACCCGTGTCATGACCCGCAGGCATGTTCTGCTCGCTGTGACCCTGTAACCCGTGTCATGACCCGCAGGCATGTTCTGCTCGCTGTGACCCTGCAGCCCGTGTCATGACCCGCAGGCAGGTTTTACTCGCTGTGACCCTGTAACCCGTGTCATGACCCGCAGGCAGGTTTTACTCGCTGTGACCCTGTAACCCGTGTCATGACCCGCAGGCATGTTCTGCTCGCTGTGACCCTGTAACCCGTGTCATGACCCGCAGGCAGGTTTTACTCGCTGTGACCCTGTAACCCGTGTCATGACCCGCAGGCATGTTCTGCTCGCTGTGACCCTGTAACCCGTGTCATGACCCGCAGGCATGTTCTGCTCGCTGTGACCCTGTAACCCGTGTCATGACCCGCAGGCATGTTCTGCTCGCTGTGACCCTGTAACCCGTGTCATGACCCGCAGGCATGTTCTGCTCGCTGTGACCCTGTAACCCGTGTCATGACCCGCAGGCATGTTCTGCTCGCTGTGACCCTGTAACCCGTGTCATGACCCGCAGGCATGTTCTGCTCGCTGTGACCCTGTAACCCGTGTCATGACCCGCAGCCATGTTCTGCTCGCTGTGACCCTGTAACCCGTGTCATGACCCGCAGGCATGTTCTGCTCGCTGTGACCCTGTAACCCGTGTCATGACCCGCAGCCATGTTCTGCTCGCTGTGACCCTGTAACCCGTGTCATGACCCGCAGGCATGTTCTGCTCGCTGTGACCCTGTAACCCGTGTCATGACCCGCAGGCATGTTCTGCTCGCTGTGACCCTGTAACCCGTGTCATGACCCGCAGGCATGTTCTGCTCGCTGTCGGGCGGCGACGCCATCCCGGCCGACACGTTCCGCCAGCTGATGCAGGATCAGACGGTAGAGGTGTTGCCCCGCTCCGGCTCCGGTGACCGGTTCGAGGTGATCCTGCCACCGTGCGAGGTCAACCAGCCACTGCTGGCCCAGCTGCGCCGCTTTGGCGTCACAAACGCACCCGGTGAGGTGTCATCTTGTAATCGAATCCGTGGCGACGAGGTAGCTCTGCATTGAATCGGTGTGCAATCAATGCGGTATTTTCCTGGGTGTTTGTGGTCAGTGTGATGCATAGTCATGCTGTCGTGCGTAGGGTAGTTTCGATTGGTAGGATGGTCGCCCTGTCAAGCTTTCTAACAGACTTATCAACCTGAGACTGTTTGACCCTGGGCTGGTAGTTTCTACCACCAAACCACTGCTATCAAAGTTTTTTCTGTGTTTACTACTGGTGAACACCAACATTGACAGTTTTTTTTACTGACAAGGATTCTGCAAATACATTGCTTAGTCTTTTTCAGATATATAAGACATGCTGTTTATATGTGTAGCTTCTCCAGGCAAGAACCCAACCCTGGTTTAAATGCTTGGTTATGTCGTCAGAATGTTAGTATTGCTTGTATTTCTACAATCCGGCGTCGTCACCAACTTGGTCCTACGCCAACAAGCAGAAGCATCTACTATACTGAGCAGCCACTATATTCCTGTGAGGTGCGTTGCAATCCGGTATGTGTTGTTTGGCGAGTGGGGTGTGGTCTGTTCGTGCGGGTTGTACATTTGAGATGTGCTGGGATCGGAGTACTTTGTGTAAGAGTTCTATTTTGGTCTGAATTACCACAGGCCGTCCTTTGCCCAGAGGGGAGTGTTTTGGCTCAAAGCTGTTGACATTATCACGGTCCTAATAATTGCATAATTGCGTACATCCAGAAGAGGAGTGGGTCGATTATATACTTAGGCAATCAAGGACAGAACAACCAGATGTCTACCATCGAGCAGAAAGGCCTATACTAGATTGCAGCACACCTCATCCATGTGATGTCTGGGTAAACACACAACAGAGCTGGTATGGCAAACACATTGCAACACGCCAGGAATAGAACATGATGCAAATAATGACAGCTGTGGAACTGGTATATCGCAAGCCTATTTCCATATGGTTGTCGGCGCGCCGACACAGTGTGATGTCTGATTTGTCTCTACCGTCCCTCTCGCTCAGCGGTCACCAGCGAGGTACAGAGTGCCACCGGCCCCGCCGCCGACACCACGACCGCCAGGGCCGAGCAGACTCCGTCCGGGACGGCGCACGCCGACCGGACGCCCATGCACGTGCCAGCGTTTACGCTGCCCATCGGAGTGTTCAAGGTGCGCCGTCCTTGTGTCTGTGATTGGCACCAATGTCTGGTTACGCCTAACCGCCGTCCTTGCGTCCGTGAATGACACACGAGTGCCTTGTTACACCTAACCATCTTCCTGGTTATGCCTAACCACCGTCCTTGGTCCGTGAATGACACACGAACGATACGAAGACTCCTTACCGCCGCTTATCAAATCGGCTTACATTCCTTTTGTGTGGCCATTGAATAAGGCTAATGCGACTAGCGGCGTAAGGAATATGTGATTTCGATATATCGAATGGCTCGTTTGTTCTAGCTGCATGCATTTTATGTGACATGACAGAACAGGGCACGACGCGGATGCATTTCATGTGACATTTCGACATTTTGTCCTTGAACTAGCTTTTATTTATACAACTCTTAATATCCGAATGGTTGTCTGCAAGCCTTTGAGACATATGTGCATTAAAGTAAAAATGCCATTAAACAAAGCGTCATAATTTTGTTAGGAAGGATGTCAATGAACATTTGGTAGTGTCTAGACCTCTCTTGTCTGGCGGAAATGGGTGGATGGGTGGTGCATCGCTGGGCGAAAAAGTCACCAGCAAAATAGCCGCGCAAAGATAAAATATGTAAGCGCCATTTTCGAAAAAGTGGGTTTTGGTGATATTCATTCAATCTTAACGAGCAGGATAGCTTTATCCGCATATTATTTGAATTACTGTCTAGGTTTACCTGCTCAAAAGAAAGCAAGTGACAACTTAAATATATGGTCATTTTCTTAGGTATGTGACGAGGAAAAACCCTGTGGCTAAAAATATATTCAGATAAAAATTGGCCCATGACGAGGCATGCAATGGCGTAAACACTAGTGCTAAGGATTCGCGTACATCTTGGGATTCGAATCATAGGGTTGGCGAATTCGGGATCGTGATTCGAATAGATTGAAATATTTGCATTGAAATGTTGGGGACGAGTTGTCTGGGGGCAGGTTGCCCGTCTAACAATATAAAGATTGTGGGTTAGAGTCTCACCTGTCGCTACTCTTCGGCCGCGACTGATCGGCATGAGAGATTGGCGACGCTACGTGACTCAACAGTCGACGTGTTGTAAAACCAATACCCCAACCCATTCGCATTGAAATGTCCAATTTTTAACATGGTGTAGTTCCAACTTTTAAACCGGTCTCAGAGGGTTGTAGCTGACTGTTCCCAACCAAGTAGCTGACTGACTAACAGTGGAGGTAGGCGACGGTATCAGCTTGCGTATGTGCCGTTTTTTTTTGTATGGAGAAAGTATATGACGAAGCTTCCAGTAGGCACGATCTTCTCAATTTTGAGGCGCACGTGACGTTACAAGTCAAGGTCGAGCCTAAAGATTGCGCGAATTTCGACTTCGCTTAGCTCAATTGCGAAGGTCACTTGCAAACTTAACCGTCGCATTACAAGTAAAAAGTAGCCCACCCGCAGGGAATTGGCCGAACAAATTAGCTACTGGCGGTTGTACGAAGTTGGGAAGTGTTCCCCTGCCAACCAAAAGGTTATTGTTTGAGATGCTACAAAGGCTGTCTTACTTTCGCTCCCACAGCAAACTAGCGTAACAGGGTGGTGGCGGAGTAAAACCAGTAACCACAGCAATTGATCCGGCAGTAACTAATGCAATGCAATACGTATGTAGTTGGCCCCATCCCTACCCTGACTCACACACAGCGGGAAAGCTCAGTAAGCGTTGGGCTCTGAGAGAGGTGGGTTCAACTGTTTGATGCCTTTCTGGGTGCCTTTTTTGCTGCGACGCCCGACTTTGGAGACCAATAACTTTGCTCTCAGTGGTCAGAATGGGACGAAAGAAGCTCACGGATGTTAATGAGAGTCGGGCTTTGACCCTGTTGGAGCAAGGCATGTCGGTGATACGTGTCGCCGCAGATCTGCAAGTCACAAGGCAGGTTATTTACAACCTCAAAATAGCCGCCGCCTCCCTACCCCCAGGCACCATTCCGGAGAGAAAGAAAGGCTCTGGAGCATCCCGCAAGACTTCCCCACGCACTGACCATATTCTGCAGAGAGCTGTGTTATCAGAGCCTGCAATTACCGCATCAGCGCTTAAAAAGAAGCACCCTGATCTACTCCAGGACGTCTCGATCAGGACGATTCAACACCGCCTGCAAAAGGACCTGGGAATGCCGGTCGCCGAGCTGCCAAGAAACCGCTCCTCATCAAGGACATGAAGAAAAAAAATGGTTGCCTTTGCCAAAGAATATCGACACTTCACATCAGAAGACTGGAAGAAGATGATGTTCAGCGACGAGAGTACCTTTAGGCTGGTCAGGGGAATCTCGAAGGTCGTTCGTCGCCCCAAAAGTGTCTCGCTACAACCATAAGTTTTCTGTAACGACTGAAACACCCTGACAGTGTGATGGTTTGGGGGGCATTTAGTGGCAATAAGGGCAGGGGAGGGTTGTATTTCCGGCCTAAGAACGTCACCATGAAGGGGAGCAACTATATCGAAGTGCTTCAAGAACATTTGTTGTTTGGTTTTCATGAGTGCGATTATTTCATGCACGACGGCGCCCCTTGCCACAGGTCCAAGGCAGTACAAAAATGTATCAGTGCTACACATATTGAAGTGCTAGACTGGCCAGGTAACTCCCCGGACCTAAACCCCATAGAAAATGCCTGGAATGTTATGAAAAACAAGATCCAAGAGGCCCGACCCAGCAACATCAAGGATCTGCAGGAGGCGCTGAAGCAGCTGTGAATCGACATCACAGCTGTTTCCTACTTCGCTAGTTTGGCCGAATCGATGCCCAAACGACTCAACATGGTGCTGAAGGCGAAGGCGGATATGACAAAATATTAAGTGTAAAGTTTATTCATCAATAAATGCCATCTAGGTTTCATCTTGTTGTTTTATTGGCCAAATATTGTTAATGTATACATTTTTTGTGGCCACTGTACAACACATGACGGGCAATGCAGCCCGATGAAGCACCGACATGTATCTGTTATATTCAGTTTATTTGAAGAAAATTTGAACACAACATATTTCGATACATTTATTTGCCTAAATAAATGATGGCTTTCTAGATTCGAATGTTTTTTTTTTCTGATTCGAGTCCTGATTTTGAGTGTTCGAATCCTCGTTTGCAGGATTCTAAGATTCGCAAGATTAAAACTTTGCTTCACAATGAATTCACAAGGCTATTTTCCAATTAACAAGGAAACATAGGTCAAAAACAACAAAACCACACATCTTGAAAGCGTCCGTTTGGCGCCGAGCGCCTCTTCCTTCGCACGGCAGAATACCCCTCCCTCGCAGTATTCTGCGATGTTTGTGCGATACGAACGATATTTTATAAACTGGAGTTACCGGAAGGACGACCCAAATACGCTTTGTATTCAAATGGTGCATTCGGAGTGCATCGCTACGCCGCTGCCACTCCACTCACCAGGATGTTGAGGTTGTGAGTGTACTTGCTGGCTCTCCCCATCCACACCAGGGTGTTGTGGTTGTGAGTGTACTCGCTGGCCCTCCCCATCCCCGCCAGGATGTGGGGATTGTGAGTCTAATCGCCGGCCCTCACCATCCCCATCAGGACGTTGAAGTGGTGCGCGTGGTGGCGCCGTCCGAGTTCTACGTCCGGCTAAAGGAGTCGGCCGGCAGTCTGAAAAGCCTGCTGGAGGCGATGGCAATCTCGTACGGCGCGGCGCCGGCACCGACGGCCGCCGCTGTGGACCTGGCGGTGGCCGTCCAGCGGGAGAAGCGGTGGAGCCGCGCCAGGGTCGTCGCCACCAAAGACTGTGAAGTGAGTACACGACGCCTACACGATGTGGGGCATCCCGTCAGGCAAGCGATGGTCTACCGCCACTGGTTGTCGGTGAGCATACGCGGTGTCTCCCAGAACAGGACGGGGTGCTTTACGGGAGGCGGGTGTCTGGTGGTAGAAGGGTTCTTTTACGACGCATTCAACCGCTAGGTCATATAGCGTCGCCAGCCGCTCACGCCGATTGGTCGCGGGTGGTCTCTGTAATGCTGTCGGTTGTGAGGTTCGAACCCACAAGTGTCGGGTGGTCTTCGTGGTTATTACGGTCGAAGACGAAACGCCATGGGGTATGCGCCAGTGTTGACATTACCTCAGATGTATGAATGACAAATGATTGGCTGAGCGACCCGGCCGTCACAGTTTCAAAACCCCAATAACGCTTGTATTGCAGTGTTTAAGTCGTAGTTCCTTCGCTCAGATTTATGCTCTTTTAAAAATGTATTTCTCGCTTAGAAGAAAATGGTTTGTGATGAAGTCAGGTCAGTGGACTGGAGAAGCGTGCGCTGAATAGTTTGTCGCGTAAGCTGAGCGGGCGTACCGTCTGGTAAAATGGCCGTGGCACAGGCGGAAACTTTATTAATGCGACAATTCGGCGCAGTACAGTTTAGTTTGGGGACGGGTAGCTTAGGGGTAAGTTCCTCGTCTCACAATCGAAAGGTTGTGGGTTCGAGTCTCACCTGTCGCTACTCTTCGCCCGCGACCAATCGGCGTGAGAGATTGGCGACGCTACATGACTCAACGGTCGATGTGTCGTAAAACCAATAACCAACAAACCAACAATTTAGTTTAAGATTCGTTCATCTTAGGAAGATGAGCGTGATTTCAGAGATATTACAACCGTAACGAAGTCAACTTCGGACCCCCGTTTCGAACGCGTTTGGCAGCTTAATTACGATTGCTCCCTTGACCTGTCGTCGGCCATCGTCGGCCTGCCGGCTCACGCGGACGTTACAGTTGACGCCTCGAGCCGCGGCTGCGACAGAGACAAAAACCTGCCTACTCTGTCTGAAAACTCTAGCGATCACTGTCAGGCAAACGAAACTTGCCTACGCCACCACTATTTCGACAATTTGGCTCCTCTGACTAACATGAAGCACACATCCCAAGCGGGAATACACTGCCGGCTTGCCTGAATAGGTTTTGTATGAAGTTCATGCTTTCCGACGATTATCTGACGCGATGAGATGCATGTCTTCACGGGCTGTCAAGAGAGCGCAGTCACGGTCAGCAGTGCTACTAGACCATGACGACACGGTGGTGACCGGACCTGACCTGACCTGACCTGACCTTTATTTATTGGTTGGTTCACGACACACTTTATGCACATTCACGGCTAATGGCGCCGCCCACACTGTTTCGCCGGTAGGCCGCGGGATTGGAAAATGTCCTGAGTGGCGCTAGAGTCGAACCCGGGACCTTTGGTACCCGTAGCCCGACACCTTAACCACTCGGCCATCCCCGCCCCCTGACCTGACCCCAGGCAACTGAGCTGCTACCGGACCGTGGCGACACAGTGAACTGACTTGACCTCAGACTCAGCTGCTGCTCGACCGTGGCGACACGGTGATCTGACCTAACCTAACCTGACCTCAGACCGAGCTGCTACTGGACCGTGGCGACACGGTGACGACCTGACCTGACCTGACCTCAGGTAACTGCACTACTGCTGGACCAAAGCTACGTGATGATTTGATCTGACCTCAGGTAACTGCACTGCTGCTGGGCCGTGGCGACACGGTGACTTGACCTGACCTCGGATGACTACCGCTGCTAGATCATGGCGACACGGTGACTTGACCTCAGGTGACTCCCACTGCTGGACCGTGAGGACATGGTGACCTAACGACCTCAGGTGACTGCGCTGCTGCTGGACCATGGTGACCTAACCTGACTTGACCTAGGTGACTGCGCTGCTGCTGGACGGTGGCGACACGGTAACGGTGCCACTATCGGCGGTGCGGCCGCTACTGCCGGAGCACGCCATGTTGCCGGCACAGGCCGTCCGCTGCTGGTTGAAGGGCGCCCGGCCCGCCTCCGTCTCCGGCCACTGGTCTGACGATGAGGTACGTCAGCACAGAAGCGGACGAGGCTTACCGCAGCCTTAGTCTGCTGAAGTTGTGTCGCGGAGGTCAGGCTGAATGGCCGTGGGGGCAATATATATTTATATATTTGCTTACAAGTACATCCACGCAGCTGGTGGCTATTATTGCACAGGATGGAGGTGAATAAATAAGTCAGCTGAATGGCAGAGGACGTAAGGATTAATGACGTTGTATTCTAGAGCACTGCAACCAGTAGGCGCCGGCCCAATAAGCTGCAACAAGAACGAGGGTAGGTATCAGGTCAAGGAATGGAAGGGTGCTGAGAAATCAATGGGAAGGTTCGTCCACATAAATTATACAGTAAAAAGCAATTATAAATAGTGACGTGCTTGTTCGGATTCGTTCGTGCGTTGTCGTCTTGATGGCTGGTTCACTCTTCGTAGCATACTGAATACGACATCGATTGCTCAGTTTCATTTCTTGAGTGTAGGTGTCTACGTGGTGAAAATTATTTTTGATGGCAGCACAGTTTTCAGGTTTTCAAGCTCATTGCAACAATAGATCACCAGGATCCAAAATTCGAGTGCTTTTTCGCCATGCTGATTTTGCACTTCTCTTTGCCATTGAAGTAAACCTTGATTAAAAATCAATTTTTATCCACGCATGGCTCTATTCGGATGCCATTGATGTCATCACAAATTTCATGTGTGTGCAGAATGCAGATTGACGAGCAAGCGTGCCAGATATAAACGTCATGCCTTGTTTCATTCTGTTAAAAAAAGATACTTTTTCGAACGGGAGAGATATGCGTCTTTCCCTAGCGTACTCCTAACTCACTTACACACACACACATATATATATATATATATATATATATATATATATATATATATATATATATAGCATTAGGGTGCCAATAAAAAGGAAGGTTTGATTTTTTTAACGGCGATTAATGGAATACTGTGGGGTGGTGAGAAAACAACGTGTGTCAAATTTGAGCGCAATCGAAGTATATTTAGAGGTGGCGCAAGTCGGATTGATTGTTCCCCCTATATACTCCGATAAGGACTATCAGGAAGGGCATCGTCCCTGGGGTGTTTGTTGACAATATTGAAGCCTCTTGAGACCTCCCCTTCCTCCAGCTGGGCTGCTGGTCCCCCTCGCTCTTCAAAGCGAGTATCAGCCCATCTAGGGGCTGGGGGCATCTTGGTTGCCCAAACCACTCATAGTCTTCCGCTTGGCCGAGGAAGGGAAGTCTGCGATGTTCCTTGCTGTTGTCGGTGGTCCCTCTCGACGACCTGCAAGAGGAATTGGCGCTGATCATCGTTCTTCATCGGGCTGAGGTTGAAGGACTGGATCAGCGCCACCCATCGCTCCGCCGTGTCGTGGGTGACGTGTAGGCTCGCGACGCACCGAGACGCTGCGACGAACCCCGTGTCACTCGGTCACTCCTCCGGCTCCGAGAGAACGCCCTCTCCGCTCCAACGGCGTCGAGGAGGGCGCCGGACGCCTGGCTTCCGAACGACGCTAGCGTGGACGAGGCGAAGCGGGCGTCGGAGACGGTGATGCGCTTCGGCGGTGGTTCGGATCCTTCCCGCTGCATTGCTTCCGCCAGCGCCTTCTTCTCGGCGATTGGCAAGCGGTGGTCGAAGAGAGCCATGGCGACCAGTGGCTCGCTCAGGTACCAGAAGTGCCGGGAAAAGGTCTTCACGCACGCCTTGCCAATCTCAGCGTCGTGGAAGTCGCTGAGGTCGGCGGCCAATTTAAAATCATTCGCTGGCGCGAAGGCGGCCACGGGCGCATCGAACCAGCGAGTCACTTAGACCTCAGTGACGAAGAAGGTGAACCGGCGGAGGCTGGACAGCTCTCGCGGCGAGCCGAGCTCCCCAGTTGGGCGGCGAACAGCGTAATCTTCATAGCGTAGATGGCACGCGCCGTCCAGCGCGCGCGGTGCATGGCGCTCGGTCGCCGGAACTTCACCTTCGGGACGTCGTCCTCGCCACCCTGCAGGACTATGAAGAGCTCCAGCATCTCCTTGTAGCCGTCCCGCGGGTGGCTGGTGCGCGGCCCACTCCTGCAGAAGTGTGTCCCGCCTGTTCAAGAGGGTGGGCGGCAGTTCGTCGGGCGTTGGCGGCCCCGGCTGGCTCTGGTCGATGAAAGCCCACCGTTCCTTGAATCGGTTGAAGACGCTGAGGTCAGGACCCGACGACGGCCTCATGCAGATAGAGAACGCCTTCTCCAGCACCAGCTTGTGTACATGGTACCGGCAGGCGAGGCTTAGCAGACGCCGACCAAGCTTCTGCTCCAGCAGGGTGCAGGCACCTGCGTGGGCTCCAGTGTTGGCGGCGGTCGTATCGAGCGACATAGCCACCATGCGAGACCCCAGTCGTCGAGCGCTTCAGCCACCGCGCTAGCCGTCGCCTCTCCAGTCCCACTTGCCAGCTTGGGAACGCCGATGAGCTTCTGGACGCCGTCGCCGGAGACGAGGATAGCCAGCCGATCCACCCGCGTACCGGGGACGAGTAGCCTAGGGGTAAGTTGCTCGTCTCACAATCGAAAGGTTGTGGGTTCGAGCCTCACCTGTCGCTACTCTTCGCCCGCGAGCAATCGGCGTGAGAGATTGGCGACGCTACATGACTCAACGGTCAATGTGTCGTAAAATCAATAACCAACCAACCACCCGCGTACCGACGCAATCCGGCAGGATCCTCCCGTCCCAGTGAACGGTAAGAGGCGTGTCAGGGGCGAAGGTTGTCCTGACTTCCGCGGCCAGTTGGGACCGGTAGCCGTCACGAGTCTGCCGGATGCTCTCGGCATTCAGGATCAGCTCCTGAGGATCGTGGCCGAGGCTGCTGGCGGTCGCCGCGATGGTGCGGAGCGCTTTGTGTCGCTCACGTCAGTCCGGTCGAGGGCGCTCGCCAACTCCTGGTAGAGCACGGCCTGTGATCCCCGCGGTCATCGCTTCGAAGGGCTTGTACCGGGCGGCTCAGCGGTAGTAGCCGCCCCGCCGCGTGCCGGACTGGACTGAACCGAGAAGGATGAGGAGGAGGAGGACGCGAGCACCGCGCGTTCGTCCAGCTGCGACGTCGAGGCTTCTCGTGATCCGGTTCTCTGATGCCACTGTCATCTCCCGGCGCTTAACTCCGGCGCTCCAGCACCTTGTCAGCTCCCTGCATGATACCTCGGCGACCCTTCTCACGTTGCGCCGCTAGGAACTCGCGATCAGCCGGGATCGGCGTGGGCGACGTCGAAGAGGTCGCAGAGGGCCTCTTGAAATCTTCCTCCTTCGTCTTGTTCGTCGCTCTTCCTTCCTCTTCACGAGCGTCTTCCAGTCATGAACAAGACCTCCACCGAACGGCGCTTTTTGCCTTCATCATTGGGATAGTGCGGTCTCCCGGAACCTTAGCACCTCTTGGACAATAGCGCTGCCCGGCGCTGGTGGCGACGGCTCTCTTTC